>QGMK01001374.1:0-10515 GCA_007825345.1 Lachnellula suecica | reverse complement strand
AACTTTCCTTCCTACCCTCATATACCTAAACACTCAACATTCCCCCACCAAAACAGGTAAGACCTAACACAATCCAGCCATCTAGCCTGCGACGTAAGCCTAGGTCGTCTGGCACGACGTTGTCAAACTCAGCCCTCTCTGCCTTCCACACCTGGGCTTGAGTTGTATTCGCACACGAATAAAGCGGATAAAGACTAAGCCCCTATACGCCTGGGTTGGGGTTCTCTATCTCTCCCCTCGTGCGGGGGTTGAGTTTTGCTAATTTCTTTTGGTGTTTTGTTTGTTTGTCTTGGGAGGTGGGTCCGAGCCCCTTTTTGCTGGTAAGCGAGGACCAGGCGACTTTGGTATGGGAGGAGGTACGTTTGATAGTGGCTTTGCAGTGCTTTTAATCGAGCTCTAACCTAGAATAAAATGTAGCTCTATACTTTTCATGCATAATCCTTGCGCTCTAGACGCCTTTACTTGCTTTATATTCTATTTGTTTCGAATTTTGTCGACGAAAATTGGCAAAAAGGTTTCCTTACATCCATGCGCTTGCTCCTTTCTAGTTGTTCCTTTTTTCAACGACCCTCTCTAAACATTTGAGGTACCCAATATCGCCTTTTGTTTACAACATTCGAATTTTTGACGTTTTGTGTGCATATGCTCTTTTCTCCGTGGGTGTAAGTAAGCCGCATGCAGAGACGAGAGATGCATTAGTGGAACCGTCATAGAAGAGGTTTACTATTTAATAAGGCTGCATGCAGGTAAAAAAAAAAAGAGCTGCAAGAGACCCCTCTTATGACGTTGGAATAAGCCATTTGAACCTGAGAAAACCAACATCGGCAAAACATTAAGTGCAAGCTAATCTAGTGTTTCTATAGTAAGTGTTGCTCGCTTGAGGGTGAGAATACCGGTTCCTAATACGGAAATTGAGCTTGCTGCACCTCCGTTATTCATGAAAAGCGCGATTGGTAATCTTCCCGCAACACTTTTGGCTTCTTGGGTGAACTCATTGTCCCTCCATTAGGAAAGTAGCTTGTATCATCGGCTGGGAGTTTTCGTTAGTGTAGGCGCCCCGCCCCCGCCGTACGGTAGAAGCTGAATGACTATAACTAACATATTCCAGGATCGCCAAGAAAGCTATAATTAAGAGCATGTCTCCTCTGATAAATTTCTCATTTGAATTTTCCTCTTACCCAAGTCCGTCCTTCAAGATCTCTAAATTCGCTCAGCAAGACTATCATGACAACCTCAATCCAAACAGTAGCTGTTATCGGCACGGGCGTCATCGGTTCTAGCTGGACAGCTTTATTTCTCTCTCGAGGCCTCCATGTAATCGTCTCCGACCCAGTTCCAGACGCAAAAAGTAAACTTGCAGCGTATCTACAGAAGGAAATGCCAACCCTCGAAAAGATGGGCCTTGCAGACGGAGCTTCAATTTCCAACTACAAGTTCGTCGAGAACATCGACGAACACCTCCCACACGTAGACATCGTTCAGGAGGTCAGAAATCCCTCACAGACATAACTTTGCCGTCACGAATACTTAACTTTGAATACACAGAACGCGCCCGAAAAGCTCGAGTTCAAGCGCAAACTCATCGCCAAACTCGACGCCCGCACGAGAGAAGACGTCATCATCGCCTCCTCCTCCTCCAGCATCCCATCCTCGCAATTCATCTCAGACTGCCAGAGAAACCCCAACCGCGTCCTGATCGGCCATCCTTTCAACCCTCCGCACCTGATCCCTCTCGTCGAAGTCGTGCCGCATCCGCAAACCGACGAGAAGTATTCTCAGCAAGCGATGGAGTTTTATCGTTAGTCAGGGGATAGTTTCGGCGGAGGAACTTGGTGCGTTTTACTTTTTCCTTACACTCAATGAATGCTTTGTCTAACATGAAGAATAGATACAACAGTTGCCGCTGGGCTCGGTCTCAGATGGGCTCTAACTGGACCTTTCATGACAAATATACTGGGTGGAGGAGGGGGCAAGACTAGCTTCAAAAAGTTGCTGGAACATCTGGCGCCGGCGGCGCAGGGGTGGACAAAGGACATGAATGAGCATTCTTTTGATTATAGTGAGGAGAGTTTGGGTAATTTTGATGCTAGTGTCCAGGATTGGTTGAGTGTGGTTGATTCTGCTAGCGTAGAGGAGGAGCGGGACGATGTTTGCTGGAGATTATTCGACTCAAGGGGAAGACTTCGTTGGTTTAGTGGATATGAGAGTCGTTTGAACTTGTCTATAAACGTGTTGATGTGAGCACCCGTGTGCCATAGTTCCCTTTTATAGACCGGAAACTGCAGGGCGCGTCTTTCATCCCGAGATTATGTCGATTTATCATCTTCCACTACAAAATAGTCCTTCACCAATGCTTTTCCCTCTAGATACAACATCCGCAGCCTGTCACTACAGAGCCCCAAATTCCACGTGTAGCACGCGCCCTCAAGCGGAAACGGCGGGGACTCGCCCGAGTGCTCCCACTGTTTATACATGTGCTCGGAGCTATGTCCGGAGGCTAGAACGGTTCCGGAAGCGATGTCGAGCCCGGCTGTGGCACGCTGGAAGATGGTTCGTGCTAGCTAAGGCTGTTTGTTGTAGCCCTACGTTATGGCCAGCGGTGTACACTCCGATGAAAGATAGGCTGCCCCCCTGCCGGACTTGTGCGCCCACGGGGTACCCCGGCATTGAGATGTCGGTAATGCTGGTGGAGGAGAAGACGTGAAATCTACCACAGTGGATAAGGTGCGAGCAGCTTCGCCACCGAGCCCTGTACGAGAACAGTTAGCGTCCGGTAAGTGATGATGGGGGTCTACAGGGTGCTTATTTCTTACAATTGCAGGCAAAATCTCGATCTCCGTATACCATGGTCACGGGCACTCCAGCGTCCATAATGCTTGCAAGAACCTCGAGAGATCTCCCTTTGACGGTATCACCTGTCGAGGAGAAGGCCTGGCAAACGACCAGTGCGTTTGCTGGAAAGTTTACGGGTACACCGAGAACGTCTTGGACGTGTTTCTGGTTCAGGTACCCAAGATACGTCTCAGAGAGGGGATTGGCAAGTGAATTGTCTGGTTTCGCGATATCGAAATAGCTTCTACCCGTAGCGACGCTGGCGAAATGCTTGCCGCAGTACTAGTTGGCGTCACGGCAAACGTCGTCGACATTGCTCGTAGCGTTTAATTGATTGACACATTTACAGTACAAGCTTTGTGACGTTCAACTGGCTCGTGGACATTGACGAACCATTCCCATTTTTTGCGAACCCCAAGAAATGCCGTAAGATGGACAAGTTCTTCGACTGGGCACATGAGAATAAGTTTCTTAAGCCAGAGGGCTTCACTTGGACGGCTTCCGAGGACTCTCATTTGGTCAGAGTAGTCAACCGTTTTGCGCAATGGAATGAACCTTGAGTGGACAAGGATGGGAATGAGCTGGGAAGATTTGATTGATAACTGGTGTGAATCGAATCGCTCGGCGACGTAAAGTCATCGAAGGCAGAGAACCTCTGAGCATGCCATCAAGTAGTCAGGGGCACAAATTTATATGCCCAGGTATGTAGTAATTTATTGAAACCGTGTCGGTAGGCTCCATGGACGTGACTTGGTCTCGAGTAATTCACCTCCTAAAAGTTCCCTTCCGTTTCCATCCAAGCCTGCTTGCTGAATTGCGATAACTGGGCGATTGAGAAAAGGAGCAATTCTCTGCATGCACGAGAGGATACAGAGAGGTTAATCTTCTCGTAGTGACTATGGATCAAAGTTGGGGCAAATAGCATGCCCTCGGACTTGTCGTTTCCTCGTCATACTGGCAAGTATAATTTTGCCACTGAAAAAGCGCGAAGCTGATGGATCCATTCATTACGATGCGCTTGATCTAGAATATAAAGACGCTAGCATTCCCATCAGTGCTCCCAATGAGTGGGTTGGCTTGGCTTTGAGGGTCAAAGTCGACCTGACCGAAAAGAGAAGGTGCTGATCTGACCCAACCTACCTAGGTATCTTTAGCAGGTTTGATTGGGTAGCTTTACAGCTTAGCCTGTACCTTCCAGAATGACTCATTCATGAATGGTCCTTCCTGTATATCTATATCTATCATCTCCTAGCTTCTTGATACTTAGAGACAACACAACCAGGAATTACCTACACTGTATTTTTGAGAGTGAAGTCTCCCATTTACACGTGATCTTACACTGATAGTAACCAACACTTTTCGTTGCAAGATGTCTTCTCCAAACCCCAATCTCCGCACTAAGAATCTTATTCTTCGTCCCGCCGTCCCTTCAGATGCCGCCTCCCTCGCAGCCCTTTTCGCCAACCCCCTCAACAGCGAACATGAACCGCACGCGCCAAGTAACCCAACAGTGGAAGAATATCAAGGCCGAATCGTGAAATGGGAGGGCCTACATGCTTCTAGGAAAGCCTACTTTCTCGTCATAGCCCGACGCTCAACAACAGAAACGGGATCAGCTTCACCAGTTATCGGCTTCGGCGGCATCAACGCCGTCTCTACGGACGCTCAGGGCAAGCGGATTGCGGACCTGGGTGTGCTGATTGACAGCTCCGAGTGGAGGAAGGGGTACGGGCGGGAAGCGTTGAAGGCTACGTTGGACTTTGCCTTCCGGAGAGTGGAGGAGGAGGGCGTTGGGTGCGAGGAGGCATTTTTCGAGACCTTGGCGGTCAATACGCCGTTTCAAGCACTGGCTGATCGGATGGGACTGGCGAAGTGGAAGCGGGTGGTAAGTGACGGAAAGGAGGTTGAATACAGATTCAGCAAAGAGGATTGGGAGGCAGTGAAGGATGGGAGTGTGTGAATGAGATACCGAGACGGGGACTTTGTAACTTTGATCCAACTTTTGATCAAAGTGACACGTGATCAATACCATCTATAAGCCCGTACAGAAATGCCTCTTCTAACATCTTCTACTTTTCGTGATTGACTTAATAAGATTTGAAGTATCCCGAGAAAATCACAAAGGTTTTGAGCTCAGAGAGAACACGTCTCATGGTTCCCATGCACGTGCATCGTCACTATGCCGTTGACTTGGGTACAAAGGGATGGGCACCAAATTACGCTTCGGTGGGATATTTAAATGGCATCACGTTTCATACTGCGCATTCTGGTTGTTATTCAAATATCTAAAAGAATTCAACCAAGACATGTCACGTGTGTGGTATTTTGCCATTTGCTGCCTCCTCCCGCTTATAAATATCCGCCTGAGAAGTATACCATAACCAGCCGCCGTTTCAGATCTTTCAATGGCAATTGGCACTTCGCTCGTCCCGATAGCCGCGCTGAAATGACGACAGGCGAAAGGTCCAAGGAGGCCGAATCTCCTCACGGTGTCCCTGAGAATGTACCATGCGACCAATGCAAATGTTTCACCGTGGACTACAAGTTCCATGTTGGGGGACCAATCCCTCTTGACAACAGAATGGCCAACAGATTGTCCTATACAAATGAGGACCGGTACTTTTTCAAGTTGCCTTGGGTCCGCAAAGACGTCTGGCCCGCGTTTCCTGGGCTCGCGACCTCATTTTCATCGGGCTGCGCTCTGTGTGGGATATTGAGGGAAAAACTGTCTGCTGAAGAATGGCTGCGTCCTGAGCCCTTGAGTCCTACCGCCGAAATTACCATCAAAGCCGAGTTTGGATTTCAAGAAAGCGCTCATAGGAAGCCGACTGGTGCTGTTTTTGAGTGCCAATTTGCGGGAGAATCGCAATGGCACCGCACGGCGCGTCAGCCGAGTTTCGTCCTGGCAGCTTCGGGAGGTGGTCGAAATTCCGTACTTTTTAATTCAATCAAACTAACTGTTTACAGATAGTTCTGCTTCCCGCCAGTTCAGGGGCCTTCGGGCTTCTGATCCCCTTTCCCTGAACAATCAAGCAACCATCAAATCATGGATGAATGAGTGCAGAGAAACCCACAAATATTGCAAGAGGCAAACCACCCAATCACTTCCATCTCGACTCATTGAGGTAGAGCCACAGAACCCAAAGCTAGTACCCACCAAAGGTAAAACCGGTGTCTATGCTACCCTCAGCTACTGTTGGGGCTTATCACCAGAAAACCCATTTGAGTTGATGTATACCACTACGTTGAGTACGTTATCGGCAAGAATGGGCGGCATGCTTATGAATGAGATGCCCAGAACACTTCAAGATGCTGTACTAGCCACTCGAGCTCTTGGACTGAAATACTTATGGGTGGATGCTCTTTGCATCATCCAAGACTCGAAGCCAGACGTAGAGCATGAAATCAAGAATATGGCCTCGGTATATGGGAACTGTGAGTTGGTGATCTGTGCCACCAGTGCAGTGAGCAGTAAAGATGGCTTCTTGAGACCACGCCCTGCCTTGCGGCCTCTAGTACTGATGTCTTTCATGCCATCCGAAGGTGGAGATGCCGGAACTTACGGATTTTATGACCCCAAGACATTTCCAAAGAGAAACAACTGGGGGGTTATCGAGAGCTCCGGGTGGAACAAACGAGCGTGGACCTTTCAAGAACGAGTTATTTCGCCCCGAGTGCTCCATTTCAGCTCCGACATGGTGTACATGGAGTGTCGAACATCGGACTTCTCGGAATTGGGGTGCACTCCCAGGGAACGTGTTATAGGGGGCTATTTTCTGGGTGCAAATTTCCGTTATCTTGGAATATCCGAATACTTCTCATCTGTTACTCCCCGTGACGCGGCAAAAGCTCATGCAATCTACGCCGTCTACTATCAGGTTGCCAGCGAGTACTCGAAACGCCAGCTTAGTTTCGAGGCAGACCGAGAAGCGGCATTTTCAGCAGTTGTGGAACAATTTACTCATATTCTTCCAAGATCCGAAAGTATGTATGGACTTTGGATGGACGATCTGTGGCGGGGTCTTGTCTGGAACGTCAATTGCCGACGTGGTGATAATCCGGTCACTGCCAGCCAAGATACGAAACCGGTGTCGAGCTGGCCATCCTGGTCGTGGTATTCCTGCCGCGATGTGGTCTCGTGGAGCGATTCAATCAAGCCATGGAATCCTCAATCGACACAAAATCTGAGGCTGCCCGGAAAGAACTCTCCAAGCCTAATTTCTACAAGCGAAGAATTTCCCAGCAAGCTTAACTTATCAGCTGTGCTGAGGACCGTCGAGATAAAGATTGGACCAGGAGAAAATATGGAGATAGCGGTTGATGGAGAGCGGTGGGGAGGTGCGAACCTGGATGCAAAATTGGATATTGCAGATGATGATGCTCGGAGCAACGAGATTTCCATGAGGACGATTCATATTCTCCAGCTTCGCGATAAGTCTCAAATATATGATGAGGCTGGGGCGATTACCATGTCTTCGGTCGCCGGATTGATTTTGGAGCCCGCTGACTCGCCTGGTTCGTACCGAAGAATTGGTACATTCAGTATCTACTCGAGACAAAAATGGGAAGCCCTTTTTGAAGATCACGACCGAACCCAGATCACTCTCATTTAGATCGTTTAGTTTCGGCTTAGAGCGCTTGACACAATATGTTTTGGCATCCGCGGTCTTTTGATAGGACTTTATTGAGCATCACTCGAATCACAGGCAGTGTTGACGATGGTTTGCCACATTATCCACACAGCACTCACCGCTACTTGCTGCCTTTGCACACACTATCAATCCAAAATCAAGCTGACTCAGTCGCATTTGGTTGCACGTGCATCTCATGCAGCAAGATGACCGTCCACCATCGCATACACGAATGCTAGCCCTCTTCCAAACCACATCCACCTTCGATTCTAAAGTCGAAAGTCTTTAAGTGCGGCCAACGTCCAAATCTACGAGCTGTCCATAATCTCGTCGCGTGATATCATGCAGCCAGCGTGTATGCATGAGATCCTTGCGGGCTTTGTCATGCATATGCTTCGATTTCTGCCCTTCGTACTTGCCAGTATATTATCGCCCCGGCTCGGAGGCTTCTCTTTCCTTTCGACGGCAACAGGTGAGCAAAGTGGCCTGATTCTTGCTTTTGAGTATCATGATGCTGTAAGGACGGCAAGGTCGCCCAATCGAGAGCTCCAATGCGGTTGGGTAGGGTTGCAGACAGGACTTTCAAAGCCGAAATACGGGCATCTATACTCCCACCGCGCAGGACCTGAACTTATTGCAGAGAGGAAGAGCTTATACTATAAGTACCGCAACGTTAAACCGAAAGTTGATTGAATGCCAGACTGGCTGAACATTTGGATCTCATAAGTTAGATATCTTGAAAGCTTAGAAAGGCGGTTCGATATTGTGTTTATATTTCCCCGGACATCCAAAGCTACATACATTTAATGGCTTCACACCAGACTACAGAGGGCGTTTACGGACCAAGCACTTACACAGATCAAACGTTCCTCCCGATACCCGAGGACTGTACACGAATCCTCAAATACTTTGCTTCAGTAACTCCAGGCTTCACCACTGACGACGCAGTATTAGACGCTGTGAAATTCGAAGGAGGGGCGCTACCAATCATTCCCGGTCCCATCAAGTCTCAAGCCATGACAGCAGTGCTCCATGCCATGGCTGGGATTGTCGGCCAAGAGATCTTAGCTCTCAGAGGTAAGAGTACTGGAGGCCAAATCACCATTAACACTGATCATGCGGGGCTGTTCCTCAATACCCCATGTCTTTTTGACGTGGATGGAAAGGGTATCTTGCAACTCATGGGATCGGGAGAAATCACGAAAATGGTAGAAGATTTCGACATCGGCGCAGTTCAAGCGGGGCTTCACATGCGATCTCAGGCAATCTACCCCACCAAAACCCCCTCAGTGTGGTATCAAACCCACGGCTCCACTGCACCGGCCGCCGTCCTCGCTGCTCTGGGTATCGAGAACAACACCACCATTACTTCCGGCGATGAAGCATACGAGATTATCAAAACAGAAGTCGCCAAGTACGAAGCCGATGAGCTCGAGATGAAGTTCCAAAAACTTGGGCTTTGCGGCTGCACCTGCTACAGCCCCAAAGCATGGAGCGAGACGTTTATGGGGAAGTCACTTGCACGGCATCCGCTCATCAACTACACGAAACAGATCCAAACCCCAATCCTGGCTCCTGCTCCTTTTTCGCAGACTGAGGATGGACGTCCGCTGGCTGGCATCAAAGTTGTCGAACTGGCTCGAATCATAGCCGCGCCTGCTCTGGGAGCCCAGCTGGCTGCATTCGGTGCTGATGTTGTCCGTATCCAGGCGCGCGATATGGTTGATCTGAGTGTAAGCCCCCGCTCACCTCACATCTTGTATGCAAAAGTTTCTGACTCAGACATACAGGTATTGCAATTCACACTCACAGCAGGAAAACGTACCTGCACTCTCGACCTCCGCAAAGCAGCCGACCGCGCCACACTTCACGAATTCCTGAAAGAAGCAGACGTGATCATTCAAGGCTACCGCCAAGACGCGCTCGAACGTAAAGGCTTCGGCCTCAACGACCTCCTCGCTATGGCCAACGCCCGCGGTAGAGGCGTCATCTACCTCGACGAGAATTGTTTTGGGCCCGACGGCTACTGGGCGGAGAAGCCCGGCTGGCAGCAAATTGCGGATGCTGCGGCCGGTAGCAGTTATGTGATGGGCAAGGCCTATGGATTTGAAGAAGGCACGGGTGTTCTGCCTTCTTTGCCGATTTCGGATATGTCGACGGGGATTGTGGGGTTGGTGACGACTATGATGGCTATCCGTGACCGCGGGAAGCTGGGGGGTTCGTACCACGGAACGGTAGCGTTGACGGCGTACAACATGGCTACCTTACTACCAGAAGTTGGGCTGTACTCCCAGGATATTGTTGAGAAGATTCAGGACAAGTTCGAGTTTGGGGCGATGACGCCTGATATGCATGTCTTGGAGCTCTTTTTCATGGTCTTGAAAACTTGGCAGGCAAAGACGGATTTGCTGGCAGACGAGAAGTTTTTTGTTAGGTTTGATAAGAATCCGTATGGGAAGGAGTTGAGGCTCCTGGCTCCGGTGGTGAAGTATGAGGACCCTCTGCGTACGCCCAGGTGGAAGACGAGTCCAGTGCCGTTTTGCCACTTTGATACGCTTGCCTACGGTGTTTGACTGGAATTCGAACATTTTAAACAAATATTCGGAGGTTATGGGGTTGAATATTACATATATTTCGTGGTTTAAGACCTCAAGAAACGACCTATTGTTGGAATGCGTGGATGCTTCAATGGTAAAGAGAGGTGCAGACCGTGAACTTCAGCCCCGAAGTCAATCGCAGAGCCCCTCGCGAAAATTACTTAAAACGCTCACCAGTTCGTATATCGAAAGCTATCGTTGGCCTTGCGTCACCCAATCACAACGAAATGCGCCGCAAATCACCAACAAGCATTTTGTGAAACGCATGGCGCAGAACCCCCAAATCAGCCCTGGGATGCGGCAGTGCAGCTCCATAGCGCTTACGGTCCGCCCCCTGCCCTAAGCGAGGGGTTCAAAAGGGGACCAACCCCGCGATCTCACACTTCACCCTTCACCTCAATCACCTCAACACCAACATGTTTTTCAAATCCAAATCAGACTTCAAAATAGACTCC
>QGMK01001373.1:0-10528 GCA_007825345.1 Lachnellula suecica | reverse complement strand
GCACCCCACCCCGTATTTCCCATCCCTAATTTCAGCCTCACCCGCTTCATCGGTCCGAAACCCCTTTCATTCCTCCCCATCCCTCCCTTTCCCCTCCAAAAACAAAAACTCAAATCTCCCCAAAAAGCACCACCCACAATCAAAAAATAAATTCACAGCAAGGAAGGAGCGAGGCAACCGTTTCAAAACCAAGCCACCCATCATAAAACTCAAAGTAAGGAAGAAGGAACGACTGAAACAACCACACACGAGCGAGGCGAGGCGAGGCTGACGGAATGTCGACGCCTCGCGCCCAGGCTGTGCCATAAGATACCGCATTCCAGATTATCGAGACGCCTCGTGGGAATCTGATTTTATATCATGACAGCATACCTGAGGATTATCTATTGCGCCTCTCATTTGAGATTGACGCTCGGTGGCTCGAAAGAGTAGCGATAGCGAGCCGCGAGCACGGGGCGGCCAATGAGGCGGGCGGTTCGCGAGGGATGCGCGAGGCGATGGCTGCCTTTCGCGAACCGCCGTTATGGAAGCGAGCGGGGAGGCGGGGAGGAGGGCGCGATGGATTCTGTGCAGTGATGAACGTACATTCTGTCTCCTTTCCAAAAAAGAGATGGTGCACATTGACATCGCATGGTTCACTCACGTATCGGAACACTCCAAGCAAGATTAAATCCTCAATTTTACTTTTTTCAGAGAGTGCGATGGTACATGTGCCTCTTTCCTCCCATCCTGATCCGTGAGCTTCGCTGGAACTCGAAAAGTTGAAAGAAAAACGTATATATTGGCCCACGAGTGAATGACGTGGGTCCAACGTCCAAAGTCCAAAAAGCCACCCTGAATATGACAGAGAGCATGGAACGTTGGTTAATGAGTGGAGGGAAGAGTTGCTTGCAATTTGTGCCTCTTCGCCTCCTTTGGGGAACATCACATAAGCCTGTGAGATCCAACGTTGAATGTTTTCTGCCGCACGACGCAGTAGAGAAATCGAACAGACCATGTAAATCAGAATCGCAGCCGAGCTGCCTTGATACCAAATGCGGGACCTTCTTTCCCTGGTGAGTTGATTGAGTAGATCACCTTGGAGGATATTAGATCTCTGTGAAGAGGCAGAGGAAGTAGTCTAAAGGACAAGTAGAAACTTACAAACTTGAGAAGTGACCTGGCTTGTGTAGGTTGAAATGTCAGTAATTGATCTCGTTTCGTCGATCTTCATGGGGAAGTTGTTCTGGCACCTTGACTTCAAAATGGCCACGTTGCCCACAATTGCAGGTTTCCTAATCATGTGTACCAGTTTCAGCTGCATGCATCGTTGTTGGCGATGACAAGTCTTCTTCAGCGTCAGATTGTTCGGCATCACGAGACTCCCATGTTCCTGTTCTAGTATTGGCAGTAGTTGCCGATGCAAATGTTGATGCCCTGGAGAAGACATTTTTGTCATCGCTTGGAGCTGAGAACTCTCCTGCATCAAATACAAGCAAGGGACAAAGAGCAACGACCTTGAGTGCAAGCCAGAGTATTCTTTCCTTACGCTGCTCCGTCATCGAAGCACGTTCATGATACTTCTCCTCTTCGTCAATTTTCTCTTTCGTGAACCAAACTTCGGGGAAGTAGTTCTCAGCAAAGAGGAGTCCACGCATTGCAAAATCCTCTGGGAATGGACGAGCATCATCCTTTTCTGGCTGGGGGAATTTCTCGCTTTGAATGCGGTCAAGTGTTCGAGGGGGTTTGCCCATCAACGTATTGAGCATTCTTGCCAAGCTTTTCCAGGGAAATTCGGCTTGAAGATGGCCCATTGCCACAGGATGGCGGCACATGAAAAGCATAAAGACAAGCGTGACATGGATGAAGGGAAGTACGTTCGGATCACCGATTCTTTGGAGGACGATGTCTGTTGTGGAGTTGCTGAGGTGTTGAGCATTCTTGAAGGTAGTCATAATTTGGGGCGGAATGTCTGAAGAATCTCCACTCATCTTAACATCTTCTCCATCATTTCCAGATGAAGCCAATGCCTTCATGAGCAAGTTATCCTTCGAGGCGAAGCTAAGTAAGGCAACACTATTGGCTACGGCAATATGATAGCCTTGTTCCATGAATTTGCGAGTGACTCTTCCGATCTGATTGTCAAGTAGGTCAAGGAACTCCTGGACTGTGAGACCAAATTTATGCATGTCTCTGTTCGTAAACAGAAGTCCGTGAGCTTTAACGAAGGCAGTATCAAGAGCAGGAAGTCGGTATTGGCCGTGGGCGTTATCCGAGTTCAAGACTGGCTCAAACAAGGTCAAGATTGACTCTCGAGCAGAGGTGAAGGGAACGGCGACGCAAAGAGACTTGGCGTAATAGAACAGCTGTTGGAGTGCATTGGGTCGAGCAAGGATAGCAAGATGGTGGTACAAGCGCCCAGTAGTTGGGGCCTTGTCAGAAGCTTTGGAATACCAATGTCGAGCAACTCCTGTCCATACCTCTCGGTCCCGAATGTCATCGTCTTCAATTGCCATTCTGTAACGTCCAAGATCGCCAAGGCATTCGATCCACGTGTCTTCGAAAGCAGGGACAGTCTCATACAACAGAGCCATCATCGAGTAAGCCAAGTAGATGAAGGCCAACATGTGGTCCAACGAAGCCGGTAACCGGTGTCTCAAAAGCTCGAGGAAAGAATGGATGCCGTGACGCCACATTCTTGCAGGCATGGCATACTTAGATGCTAATCGTCGCAAAGCAGGGCTTGCAGAAGGATGTTGAGAGGCCAAGAAGAAATCATGATGTTCATGAAGCAAAGTTCTATGTAATGCGATGAGAGCTTGCCATTGCTCGTTGTTCAGCTTTGGCGGTGCTCCGGCATCAGCTTGCGCCAACGCAGCTTGCTTGTTGTCAACCTCAATGCATTTAGCTTCAACCATTACCAAGCCAGCATAAATGCCCTTGACTTCAGCAACGAGTTGCTCCTGTGAGATGGGTCTGGTCTCTGGTTGCAACATGATGTCAAGACTCTCCTCTTTTGATGTCACTGGAGGAATCTGCATTGTGGATGCCCTGTTCATGATCGATGGTGCCGGAGAATTTTGTGTTTGCGGGTTGAGGTTTGACCGCTGTGATTGTTGTTGGAGTGGCTTGCGAGCTTGCTGGAAAGTTTGGGCTCTTGCCTTATTGGCTTGCACAGAGGCAATGTTTGATGATTTGAATGTTCCTTTCGGAACAGGAAGACCGTCACGGTCTGGTGACCACAGCTGCTTCTTCCCAACAGGCGGTCTTTGTGTATCAAACATGCTTGGCTGCCGACTGTCTGTCTCCGACTCGAAGGGGCCCGGTGCTGAAGTAGGTCTGGCCTTGGATCTCCGAGGAGGCGGGGATGCCGATGACTCCCGGAAAGGTGAGGCTGAACCAGCGGATATGCCGTCTCCTATTGCGGCTCTTTTTCGAGGCTGATCTGGACTGTGGGCGTCATCCGACACGTCCTGCATAGCAACATCACTACCGTGGGGTGTGCCTCCAATGTTCAGCTCGCGCAGTCCCGATAGGCTCCTAGTCGGCACAGGGCTACTCAGGGGTCTCTTCGCATGGGCAGGCGGAGGCTCTGGTTGCTGTGCGTTGATGGCTTCATTGAAGGTAGGTTTGCGAGGCTGCCAGTCGTCTTTTGTACTACGGCCAAATGCGTGTCAGCCTCATCCTCGAAGTTGGGGAAAGCGCATCCGACGCCCTTCACCGAACACAAGGCTGCAGCCCACTCTCGGTCTGGCTCGTCGCAGCCTGTTCGAAACGGAACTGGAAATAGAACACCTGACTAACCGTTGTTTTTGCGAGGATTCAGCCAAGAATACCGCGCGATAGCCTTTTTGCTCCTCCTCCTGGTCGGGCAGCTTGTCGCGATGGTCGGCGAGCGCATGTTTCCAGAGCTCCTCGGAATTTACAAAAATGCGTCGATCTAGACAGTGAATACACGCCCACGACTGTGTGGTTTTGTGATTCCGCCGCTGGTGCTGTATCCAAAGCTCGTCGACGCCTGGTGGTTGCTGCTGGGTCATTGCTAGAAATCGTCGTTAGTTGGGGGCTGCGAGACTGGCGGGCGGGAGGTGTGGTGGAGTGTACCGGGATAACGGATTCAAGTGCGTAACACTGATACCGCCTGCTATCGCGTTGAATTGGGCCGTGAATGATGGATTGGACTTTAACGACTCAGCAACAAGTTAGATCAAATCAGACGGCCATTTAGATAAGAAGATCAAGAAGATTGGGATCAAGAAGAGCAGCATGAAGCGGCCAGAGCCTTTTATTTGGCAAAAATGGTGGCTGCTCAGCCAAAAGTGCGAACGACTGGAGCGGCTCTGCGGAATCAGGTTGCATCGTTCGCAATGGTTCGCAATTTTGCCTCGCCTCAAAGGTGCGGAAAACGGAGGCCCCCAGCACAACAGAGGCCCCTCAAAAGGCTCACCGAAAATCGATACTCCGATTGAATGCCACCAAGTTCTGCGCAACGCCCCCAGATACTCTCAAACGATTGCCTAGGCAGTTCGCGTAGGATCTTTACTCAGTGTCAACAATATCGAGTTTGTATAAAATAAGCTGAAAGTTCGACCAAGTCGATAGGATGAGATCAAACAGCGTGTTGTGGCCGGTGAGGTCAAAAGTTGGGGTTGCAGCAAAACAAGGTCGTACTTTGCGAACGGTCAGCAGCGCATACAAGGCGAGAACAAGTCATTCCTCATCATTTGCATCGTTCAGGGTTAGTATCACTGCACGCCCCGAATCCAAGGCACATAGATATGAAGGACATTGAGGCTGGATATTTTGATCGGCCTTATCATTCCAGCCCCCAATATTTTCATTCAAATGTCTTAATGCATGGCGTCCTGCTAGACTGTGATACCGTGCATGTAAAGTACGAAAGAGGGGTTCCCTTTCAGCCGCCTCAATTTGCCCATGCCGTATTATCGTGGGTTCGCCACTGCTATACAAACCACATAAAGCATGGGCCGATTCCCAGCGAGGCTGCTCAGTGATATTGAAACCTCATCATACCTTATCGGTGCCCGACCCCTTTCTTCTAGACCATGGCTACCTTACCTTCAGCCTTCTCCACCATACAAGTCTATGGCTCTGTGAGTTCGTCAAAGTCTTAACTTATTCCCACTATTGAAAGTCGGCGTTAGGCAATACGAGAGAGAAAGACATTGAAGTCATTTGAACCTCAGCTGGGATGTCATCTCTCGGTGAAGCGTTACCAATGGTTAGCTCGGAACAGCCGTCACGTTGATCGCGTCAGCAGCAAACAATCCAGCCTCGCTGGTCACGAGGCCAACCCCCTATTCCTGGCCCCTGAAAGCAAGCGATGTCCTTCGCCTATTGCTGAAGAGACAATCAAGTCATAGTACTGTCTCTATCAAAGGGTTTCATATTCAGCTTTCCTAGCAAGACACGTTGCCAACAGAACAGCTCAGAGGCGCTATGCATGGGGCCGAGCTCTCTAGAGTGGGGACTCCAAGAAACAGAAGCATAAATATCATTCCACGGTGCGGCGGTGAGGCTTCGTGGCCATCAATCTGCGGCAGTAGTCAGAGCATCCGCACGAATGCCTTCTTAGGAAAGCGCTGTTCCCGGCAGTGTACATTCAAGGCGCCCAGTAAAGCCATCAGAATCAATTCACACGTATTCACGCTCTGGTTAAAACGCAGAGATCCTGGAGAAAAGAAAAGTTCACTATAGCAGTCGGGCGAGGCTGTCACGTTTGAGAAATAGAGCGGTCAGAACAGCTGCAGCTTAATCGAAACGGCAAGGTAGAAAGTTCAAGGCGACAACGTGCCAGGCATCCCATTCGCACGAGGGGAAGGTGGGGTTGCTGCCAAAGTATCATGAGTCTTCTCCCGACGGGCGCCCGCTGACTCCTCCAGACGTATGATACATATCGAGACTTCTAGCCAAAAGTAAAATATGCAGGTATCTTGGAAGGAAGAGACCTGCAGACATGTCTGTGAGTAACATCCAGTGGGTGGCTCTTTTTTATCGTAATTATTCTTGAAAAGACGCTTGGACGGCCCAATCACTTTTATTTTTAGCATTTTTATGAGTTTTTATAAGTCCCTACGCAGCAGCGTAATTCGTTAAAGAAAGAGATTGGGGCATTTTCCAAGCCCAGTCAGTACTGCTGCGCATGCTGGCATACCCCCTGAAACTTCAATAACAAGGGGTCATTGTACCGAATATATGGCTCCGTTGTTTCAATTTTGTCACTTGTTTCTTTTGAAAGTGGTATCCAAATCGTAAGGCGGATGATTCGGATATACGACTACAAAATACGCTTTCATGCTTCATTACGCGTTGCTGCGCCCATATTTCAGGCAGAAATTAAAGAAAGCAAAACTCCGCGATGGCTCAGACCTTTAAGTCTGCCATACCAAACTCTCAGTCAGAGGGAAATCTCCTGTACACAAGAAGATGATGCTCGTAAGGCAAAGTCCAGCTTACTGTTTGTTCGACGGGCCGAAAGTCTGATTGCTCCCAATTCGTACTTCGTATAGTACTAACCAAACTCACCGCCGTCATCTAAATAAGCTTGCCAACCCCTGAATACATACGAAGCTGGGCGCAGTAAGATCATGGTAGCACGATCCCGTATTTAGCAACTTACGGTAAGTTCAGCTGGCGCCTTGTATATCAGCAGTAATCATTCCGACTTACACCCCAATCCTTCATTCCTCACGTCATTCATATCAAGAGAACCTTTGATTCTACAGCGTATCCATTTCCACACTACTATCCGTCTCTTTACTTCGCTCCGGTGTGAGGGGATACAAACACTCTCACCGACGCACCGGTCCAGCGGCTGGCGACATGGAGCTCTACGCGGCCGATGCAGACCCTTTGAACCTGCCGCATCGGCACACCTTCTCCATCACCCCACCGCATCAGTCCAATCCCTTTGCCTTCCTGCGCGTCTTCAAAACCAGCTTCCCATTGCAATGAGCCGTTGATGAAAACATGAGACTTCTCACGTGCCGCTGGCCGGATCTCGGCGAGCGACGCGAAGCCGAGGACTCTCTTTCCTATTCCAGCCCGTTGTTTGCCTTGCTCATTTTTGAATAAAGCCGAAGTGCGGCTTGCATTTCGGCCGTTGGAGTTCTCACTTGTTATTAAAAAGCGTGATTTTCGCGGTGTTGTGACTAAGTACTTTCGTAATCGAAAGTTTTTTTCAAGTGTGGCGTTGTGGCCAACCACGCAATCCCCGTGTCGAGTGGGGCTGAGTCACTGTCATGCAGAAAAGACTCCTCGCCTAGACTCGTCATGGACGCCGTCTTCGGCGAGCGCGATGTATGAAATTTAGATTGCAAAGAGTCAACAGTTTGTTTTCCTAGAAAGCGTTTTCGTTGTGTTGAGTGATTTAACATGAGTTGAAGTTGGGGGCGTTGGCCCAAGCCTTGGTCCATTTTACTGCAGTTAAGGGTTAAGCTGGCGATTAAGCGAGAATTTCTCCACGCCCCTGAAAATCTTGAACGGGAGGGATGATCAATTTGCCCCTTCCATGAACTTCCAGACGTCTTCGATTCTGCGCCTCACTGCTTAACTTTATTACGACGACATTTCGCCGCTTTGTTTGTTAGTGGTTGGAATGTTGATGACTCTGCCCATTTACGATGAGTAAACTCGTGATTTTTTATATGAGTGATTAAGTATCATACCACACCTTGCGCGCTTTTGCACTGCCTTGAACCTGGCATGGTTACTAACCTTGCCGAGCTGGACCGTCCAGAGCATTACCCCTTTTCGTCTCTTTTGGTCTCTAATTTGTTCCGTGTTGTCACTTGGATTCGCCTCGACACCCTCCAACCCTCGTTACTGCAGAGACAAGCTTAAATCCATGCCAATCAATCGGGATGACAGGCCTCTCATATCCTCACCGTCTCCGCAAGAAGCCAGATCGCTAGGAACTTATTCCGCACTGAGATCAATACCACTCAACGGGATCGTATATCGCTGTCATTGAGCCTCTGGTGTGGTCGCCTTGCACGGGTTAGTCCCATTCTTTCATGTGCAAGCAAGGAGTACGGCCCGATGATAGCTGCTGCCTTGCCGTGGCGATAGCTTCACCGCCAGTCGTCCCGCTCTCATTGCTTTTCTTCGTACTGCGAGATGAAGACCGAGTAGAGATCTTTGAAGCGGTGTGAGTAACGACAGCTGGAGAGAGATGATGAGAGGAAAGGCAACTGCCAGGATGATGGACGCCTTGTTTTTTTTCTGTGGTGTCATCGAAGTTTGGGGAACGTGTCTGAGTTTCTCAGGTGTAGTTCGAGGTGGGTGGCTGGGGGATCGCAGGCGCCAGTGACCACGTCGAGACAGGTAAAGATATGCTGGCAGCTGGATAAATTCTGTGCTGTTGACCCTCGTGTCTATGGCCATGGCAGATTGCGGCTCCCCTGAAGGTAGAAACGACCCAACCCGAATTTACGGGTGCAGAAAAAGCTCCGCAGACAACAAAGCCGTGCGAGATATCCGGGGCACGTGGGGAGCTCACGCCGGGTTCTAGTATTAGGCAGCTATAAGAACACGCAAATATGACAGAGTATTGGACGAGAGGGTACCGCCTCCAACTGCATCTCCAGCACATGCCGAGAGCAGATCAAAAGTCTCCCGTGGTCACTCTGAGAATTTGTATATACTTCGTCATGAAGTCGCTGCCGTGCGAGAGTCCAAACCCGTATGATCTGTTCGCCTTGCTTTTGGTGCCCAACGTTTTGTCGCACAGGTATAACATAAGGCTGAAGACTGTACACCTATGGTGGCAGATGATACTCAGCCTCGGTATCTCGGTGCTGTGATGTGACGAGATTATCGTCGGGTGACAACAATACCAAGAATTATCTCCGAGCGCTGCAAGCTTCTGAAAACAGAAATAGGCAAGATATCGAGATTTTGAGAGTATTGATTCACAATGAGATTGCGTTGGAGCCGCTGCGGTTTCTGTTCAAAGAGCCAGTAGGAAGTTGTTTGGTGTAGCCGCGCGCCTTTGCTGCAGGCTGCTTGCCAGCCTTATCTGTTCTCTGTCATCACACTTGGGGAGCACAACATCCGAATCACGCCCGAAACCCTGTTGCTTGGAGACGAGAATAGAAGCAACATGCAAGTACACTTAAGGGAGGAGCCGCAAGAACCTTGTCCTGTAACTTTTGTATTCCCACAATCCGGATCGCAAGGATGTTAGTGGAGGCTCTTTGCAGATGCCATGCCGGCAAAACGGAATGGAAACACTGTTCCCGGGATGCCGAGTTGCAATGAATGCCTGTCTACCACTCCTTGGGGTAAAGTATTTCGATGCAGAAAGCCTATCCTCTGCGCGATGTGACGGGTGCCGACATTTGCAATTTGTACGTCGAGAGGTTGCGCGCAAACTCGCCCCGCACGTAGCAGCCAGCAGTAACACGACTAATGCGCAGAACCAGAAAGAGTACTGCAAGAGAACAATCACTGCAGAATCACTTTGAATCGTAATCTCGAATTGAAATCTTGATGGAATGGTGGCAAATCATTCGGAGACACGACAATGAGGGGAAAGTGGCCACTCAAAAAGGGAAGGAATTCCGGAACACAGTTCATCACTGCAGCGAGGCAAAATATTTGTACTACAGCTCAGAATAACATGATGCAAGCGTGATAATCAAGGCACGGAAAGGGAGGTCTTCTGAAATATAGGGAAGGCAAAAAATCGAATGTCGCACGACTTTTGTGGTCGTCCTTCGACGCAACGTCAATCTCGTCCATAAAGATTTGATGGTGAGCCCAACCCCGAACTCTGCAACTTTGCATCACCAGCATGTGATGAGTATGAGAAAAACTTTGTGATCTGAGAAGGCCTCCGAAATGGGCCAACGGAAGTCTTGTGAAACGTCGCCGGCTCAAGATCTGGAGGCCGAGTGGCCCGTCAGTGGCGGAAGCTGCGTTTCATTTCCCGAAACCAGTTCCGGCCGCGGAAGGTGCTATGGTGACTCCGAGAAGGGTTGAGACGGCCAAGAAGAGGGCATGCTCTGATCATGATCTGGTCGTTTATATGGGAAGAAGTTCCGAGATCAAGTTGAGGGTGAGTGCTGGCTTATATTCTATCTAAGCTCTGCTTGTGCGACGTCTGGACGTCGTTAAGTCAAGCGAACTGCATACGCCCTCCCCACGCATGACCCCACGCTTGGGAATGGTCACATGATGCTACCCCACGCCTCAGCTTCTTTTCCTCCTGAGTATTGACATTTTTCTCCTCTCATCTTCTATTTACGCTTTGGCAAAGTTCTGACTCAATCTCAATTGGGAATTTCTGATTGGGCACTTACTCGTCTTCCCTAGCACGTGCACACCCCGCTTATATGCACGGCTATTTACACCAAAAGTTGTTATATTGCAAATAGAACAAAAAACGATTTAATGCCCGCAGAACGATTACATCTGATGAATTCTTTAGAAAGAAAAGATAGATATAATATGTTTTAAATAAATATTATATATTCGATAAATCGAATATACTTTAGATTTTTTAAAAAGTAATATTATTTATTTT
>QGMK01001372.1:0-10532 GCA_007825345.1 Lachnellula suecica | reverse complement strand
CTTTTCACCGTCCCATTCAACCTCTCCTCCTTCCCCTCCCTAATCGCCGTATCTAGCTGCGCAAGCATGTCCGCATAATCGCCCGGTATCCCAAAACCCTTCATACCCTCCGCCAACTCCCTCTCGCTGATATCAACATGCTTAATCTCCCTCCCCAGCTTCTCGCTCATCAGCTCCGCTACCTCCGAGTACGAAAACAGCTCCGGGCCCAGGATTAAATGGTCCGTGTTATGCGGCTCGGAGTCTGTGAGCGCGTGGAAAGCTACCGCTGCTATGTCGGCCACGGCGACAAATGGAACTTTGCCTGAGCCTGTGGCGTGATGATCTGTGATGCGTCGCGGATTGTGTGGACGTGTTGGAGTTCGGAGAAATTCTCTTTGGTATTATTAGTTTCACTTCCTTCCATATCAATTTGGGAACATACCCATAAACCAAGAAGGTCTTAGCACAGCCCACTCCACACCGAGCTCACTGATATACTTAGACACCTTCCCCATAGCCGGGCCATCCCCCACATCCAGCAAGCTAGCGCTCAGCAGCACGAAGCGTCTCACGCCGTTCTGGAGCGCCATGTCGATGAGCGCCTTCATGGGCGTGTACATGTCTATTACGGGCGGGCCGACGAGGAATATGGCTGTGATTTGGGCGCTGGTGAAGAGGGCGGGGTAGCTAGAAGGAGCGTCCCAGTCAACCTTCACGCCTGTTGTATTTGGGAGCGCGGGGCTGGTGCCGGAGCGTGAGGCGATGAGGGTGGTGTAGCCTGCTGAGGAGAGCAAGGGTGTGATGCGGCTGGCCACTTTCCCTGTCCCTCCCAGGAGGAGAATGGCTCCCTTTGGTGAAGACATTGTGGCCGTGATTGCTAGCTGAGGTAGAGCAGCTGGAAGTGCTAAATGGCCAGCGCCTCTTATTTAGGAAACAATCTGCTGGCTGGCCCCCTTCCAATGGAGTTGCCAATTCATGGACTTCGAGGTTTGTCCATTTTTCCAGATATCCACGATCCTCCACTTAGCGTCCTGCAGCCCCGCGGACATAAGCGGACAAGGCGGCCAATCCCCGGAGTTCAATCGAGGAGGCTGGCACAATAGGCCTAGCAAGATGCCCAAGCTCTGGAATTTACGTATCTTCTGATGGTATAGCATACCACACCTTTTGCTATCTTTTTCTCACGCAAAAATGAATCTGGCAGAGAGTAAAATTAGCCCGAGGCCCACAAATATTGTTTGGAAGGAAGGACTTGACATACACTTGAATCCCCATCTGGATTTGAACCTGTCGCCAGTCGTATTTGGTGTTGTACTGATGCTGTCTCTTCCACAAGACTTCAAGCAAATCCAGGACACGATCCGCATGCTATGACTCGTTAGCCTTTGCATTCGAATGCTTGAGCAAAACATAAGAATACGCACATAAATGCTAACGCTGATATCGGACTTCAGCTTCCTCCGAATCAAGTCCTCGGCAACAGGATCGTTGAAGACCGCAACTCCAGCCATGAACAATCCCCAATACAAGCCCATCTCCAGCCCATATCCCTCTGGCGTCTCCTTTGCGATCTCCAAAATCTCGGAAATGGCCTGGATGACCTCTGGATTCTGCGGCTCGCGGCCAACAGGATCCAAAATATGGTTTAGGTAGATGTAGCAACCAGCCAACACAGATTTCGTACTCGAAAAGGCCTCTTCTTCAAGCGTCTCCGACACTGTAAGTTTACGGGGCCGCGGCAGGCGTCGCCAGTCATTGCTCTGGTCTCGTAGCCGGGGCGGACAATGGCTCCACCACGTAGTGAGGTCTTCACGGATACTAGCTACCTTCTCAACAATGGTCTCCGGGTTCTTCTGTCCGAGTTCACTCATAGCTTCAGCCGACAAGGCGGACAGTTTGGCCATATAGACCATGAGCTGGTGGAACTGGTAGATCATGACGTTTTCGTTGTCGTAGTACGGCCATTTGTTGATTTTCCGGGGGATCGAGGGGGTACCGGGACTGTTTGCTCCGTTGAAGTCTACATCTTCCAGCCAGTAATTTCCCTGTAGTAACGTGCCGGTACCAGAAGAAAGAGAACCCGACACATCTAGTAGAGAGAAAAAGCGCGTTAGGTAATTGTCCTTTTGGGGACCTCCGCGATAGAGAATGAGGTCTCTGGCCCCTTGGAGATGCTCATGCCAACGCGAATTATGAGAGTGCGAAATCTACGATTGATGAGCAAACTTTCGAATAATTCTGTGGCTATTATATGTACCTCATAAACACAAAGCAAAAGACACGCCCCTAAAGTTGAATCAGAACGTGCAGTGGCCGGATCGGATAGCCCGGTGTTCAACTCCCGAAGCGCAATCGAATAGTGATTTGCTGCAGTCACTTCATGTTGCTTCTGACTCCTCGAGAGATGAGCGGCGGCAAGTGCAGCCATAGAATGAAGCAAAGCCGGCGACGAAACCGCCTGAGGAACCAATTCTTCCTGAAACGGGTTCCCCTCCGAATCATTCGGGTACGCGAGGAAGCGCGAGCAGAACGTGACAAAGTGATGAATGTACGGAATCGTCGGCCTATCCACACTGGGAAACTCAATGCCGAAGTTTTGTCCAGACGGCCTGCTCAGCTGCAGAGCCGACGGGCTGGACGTGCTGGTGACGATGCTGGTGCTGGAGGAGTAGTCCGGCTGTCTCCTGTGCGGGATGACCTGCAGCTCGTCGCTCCACGTGCATTCCCTCTGAAGCCGCTGGCACCGCCCGCAAATGGGCTTGCCCTCATCGCATTTGACTTTACGTTTCCGGCACGTCAGGCAGCCTTCCAGACGTTAGCAAAAATTCAGTGCTGAGTAGCCCGCCACCCCGGATCGCGAACCTGTCCTGGTCCGCGGCACTGGAGCCTTGATGCCCATGCCCGGCGCCATTCTCGTACTGAGGGAAGAGCAGTTGCATTCGATGAAAATCGTAGGGACGCCGCGTAAGTTCAGAAGTTAACTGTTAACTGTCAAATGTCGACAAGTTCCAGGGGATGTTTTTAGGGCGGGCGTGATGCTTGATGGAGGTGGGTTTGTCGATCAACGGCAATTAATCAGCCGAAG
This sequence comes from Lachnellula suecica, assembly GCA_007825345.1. Classification (NCBI taxonomy): domain Eukaryota; kingdom Fungi; phylum Ascomycota; class Leotiomycetes; order Helotiales; family Lachnaceae; genus Lachnellula; species Lachnellula suecica. The sequence continues at coordinate 7,465 of QGMK01001372.1, read as the reverse complement.
CTATTGCTGTGCTATTGCGCGCGCGGTGCGCTTTAGTGGGTGAAGGGAAGTGGGGCCGGGGCGAAAGCGCTGAAGCAGCTCATGGCTAGAGGTATTGCTTTCCACGTGGAATCAATAATATGCCATCTTGGCATCAGGCCATATTTTGCACCATTGTAGAGTTGAAGGCGTTGCCGTGAAGAGGTTGCAAACGGATGCACTGCCGGGGAAGGAGGCTGGTTGGTTGTGGAGAGACGAAAAAAGCGGGCTGCGAAAAGCAAAGGAGGATATAAAACAAACCAATAATTATTCGCCGTATGCACACCGGGAACTAAAATCTCACCAGTGCTAAAACTCGTGGATCAAATGTTCAGGAAAATGAATGCTGTCCAATCGCTGATCCCTTTCCCTACAGTAGAACACTTCCAGGGATTTCTTTGAGATGAATCGTTGCGGCCAGCCAGAAACCCTAGCATAGTCCATAACACCTAAACCAACCTCCTCCGAGAACAACGAACACGGCAGATTGATCATGTTGTTTGATCTCAGAAGCATCATCACACCATATTCCCCCATTACGTACGCAGCTGTGCCGCACCCGAGAAACCTACTCCGCGATCACCCAGGGTTCGACCCCAGGAGTGCTCTGTCTGTAACAGCCCGTGGCAGTGGTAGCCAATCAGCGGTGTTTCGCCATTGTCTTGGGGGTTGGGTGATTGCTCCAAAAGAAGAGGTTGCCCCGGCTTTTCGATCCCGATCTCTGTTCTCGTCTGCAATGCCTGTATTCAGTGTTGGAGGTGGCCCGCTGCAATATACAAGAAACCTGTTCGGTAAGTTGTGGGGAGTGCACAGTATTCGGAGTCCGTGTGTTGACCGTGTCCCGGTGGAGAGGTTGGGAGCGGGGAGGTTGCGGCACGGACCGATGCTGCAGATACATTTGGGTCTTTTGAGAGGATAATATGTGAGACTTAAACAGTTCGTGCGGAGTAGTCTAGATGCTATAGAAACCTGGAGCAAAAGAGTGAAGATGCTGATCGTCAAGTGAGGTGTGGATAATGGCAATGAAAACTAAGTGAGACGAACTTGGGGGGACCGACTTGGATATATATAAAAAGCTAAGTAAGTGCATCTGAACAAACCTCACTCGGCGTAGGCAATTTGCGCAGCGAGTAATTCAGTGCCGTTCCCATCTGCTTTCAAGGGTTGATAACATATATATCTTTCAGCATTATAAATTGGAACGAAGAGAAAAGAGGTATTTTCAGCAGTATTGGCATCTTTGATGTGTACTGTCTTCGGAATGAAAGTCGTCATAGAATAACATTATATATTAAAAAATTGGATTAAATCGCTCTCGCTCGCAATCAAAAAGTCTTCTTCTCAGTGAAGGTTTCGGGCTGATCCTTCCTCAAATCCGCCGCTTCTCTCGCAAGGTATTCGGCACACTCCTTTCTGCTCTTCACTTCACTGATGAAGAAGATCCATACCCACGGTACAAAAATCAAAGCCGCCACAAATGGATACGCCGTCCACTGGTTGCCGTTCGCATCGAGAATCGCACTGCTAACGATCGGGCCGATCCAAGCAGATCCCTTTGACACTATCCCGAGAAGACTGAAGAACATGTATTCACGTCCACGGGGCACAAGCTCGGCCATGAATGCTTGGCCGTATGAGAACTGAGCACCGAGCGTAAATCCGTATTGTGCTGCGAATAGCCAAAATTCCCAAACATTATGATATCCAAATTTGGTCGTCCAGATACCGACCATACCCCAAAGAGCAAGGAGCAGTGAGCCGAAGTTTGTCCACTGGAGCATGGTCTTCGTTCGGATGTTGAATTTCTTCTGGACATAGTATGCTCCAAATACGCCTACTATGCAGGATGATCCTTGGACTAGAATGAAGTAGGTATTTTTTGTAGCCGAGAATTCAACGACTTGAGTTTGAGCGATTGAAACCAGAGTAATCACCGTGTTGATGCCGTCTGCGAGTAAGAAGAAGGCAACAAGGTACATGAAAGTCTGCTTAAGCTGCCACGCTTGCTTCATCGCGAAATAAGTCTGCTTGGCTCCAAAAGTCAGGTAGTTGTCGCCCTTTGGCAATGGTGGACCAGGGCGCTTTTTCTCCCACAGAAACCAAGGAATACCGAACAAAATCCAGAACCCAGTGCAGACTGCTACAGAAACAGAGTATCCCCAATTATTTTGAGCGGTGCCATCATCAGCATGGACACCAAACAGGGCTGCAAGTGATAAAGCGCAGCATACCACAAATCCAATGTTATTCCATCCGTAACTTATGTTCATAATTTTCGACCGGGCCATTGAGCATTTTCGTTCGTATTCTTCTTCGGTGATGACCTTATTTAGAAATTCTTCTCGTGCGATTCGAGCTTCGGGGAGATCGTGGGCAAGTTTGGGGAATATGGCGTTGAAAAATACGTAGGAAGACCACCAAGTGATACCTGTATCAGTCATTAATTTGCGGATTTGAAAGTGGCAACATATAGCATACTGCTCAAGATGTAGAGGGCCATGGCAATCCTCCATTTTGAAGCTTCTGTAATACCCAAAAAGCCAAACTCAAACGCCCAACTAAGGACGGAGAAGCCTCTGACGACCCATGGATTCCAGTTGCCGAAATCAGCCAAACTGCCAATTCCTAGGAACAGCAAAGACTGGCCGAGGAAAGTCAACCCGGTGCCAATTAAGACAACGGACGTATACTCTTTGGTCTTGTTTCCACCTCCCCAGAAGACGTGGCATGGTGCTGTTGGGTCGACGTCGCAACCAGAACTCCCCAAAGGCAAAACATTTGGGTTGAATCCGGCCTGGTAGATTAGGTTTTGGAACAGAAGGTTGGAGCTGTGGGAACAAGTTTGTTAGAGGGGTCAGGAGTATTAGAAGCCAGTACTTACTATTGGAAGGAGCCAATACCATTGTTTCCAGCGTAGTACGCGTAGTATGACCAGACTTCCTTTGTTGAAGCTGGAGCGCCCTTGGGGACATACTGGTCCAAGTCTCTTATTTCGTGGGGATTGGAGGAGTTGCTAGATACTTCACCAGGCGCAGCAACTGCAGTGAAAGCCAATTTAGAGATATGGTCGTCTTGCCCCTCGGCTACGTAGTCCTTCTCAGCCATGATGGGTGAAGTTTACGAGTCGTTTGCCGACGATGGGGGGGGAAAGAGGCTTTGAAGAGGCGAGCGAAAAGTCCAGAGGCTTCAAGCTCACGTCTCGATTGGACAGGTATTTCACCGGAGGGGAGCTGCTAATGTAACCTCAAATGGAGGACGAGGCCTGCAGAACAGGGCCAAAAGGGGGTGCTCCCAGCCCGCGTGGCATCCCAGGGACACGGGCAGGTTCTGCATCTTGCCATCTTCCCCGCCCCTAGAGCGTTCTTCGTGGCATCAAGGCTGCAGCGGCGTCGGAGAAACGATGCAGAACGTTTTTGTATGGCCAGAAAGTGGGGTGTGGAGGGGGAGTAAAAGTGCCTCTAGCCCGATGGGTTCTGAGGCACATTAGCAATTTACTTCGTACTGTACAAGTACTCGAGTACTCGAGTAGCAGTCGTCGTTATCTTGCCGATCCACCCTCACGGACACCCCGGTACTTCATGCTGGGACCCCTGTTCCAGCTCCAACTGGTTCATAATGGGCGAAATAATCTGATGATCGTTGATCATGGTCTGATGGTGAAGTTTTTGAAGCACTTTCATAACTTTATGCATAATTATATGCAGGGTTCGTAGAGTACACCGTCAAATTAGGCGTTCAGCCGCTTGGTCGCCTAAACTGCTCCTTTCGGCAGTTCTTTCCCCATGCATTGCTTCCAGCTCTTCCTTCCTGACTCGTCTCCGACGCCATGGAACTGCTGCATCGACGAATTCATTACTCGGAAACCGCGCCTCAACCCGTTGTCAACGCACAATTGTGGCGTCAAATAAAATTTCGTCGCCAACACAGCCGACTGTTATAAACCCTCAAGGTCATACATACATCTTTGTTAATCTTGCCTAAATTATGGTTATTGATCATCCCAAAAGCTCGGTGCTGCAGAGCACATCCATGATCCGTCAAAATCTAGACGGTGATCTAGGATCTAGGCGATCTGAATTTTTATGACAGGTGGTTATTCCGGGGACGGAGCGCCACGAGGGAAACCGCTGATCCACGTATTAATCTCTACGGTATAACCTCTCACTAATAAACCTCACTTTCAAAACTGCCCTCTTTCCTCTCTCTCATTTTTGTGATGATTCCCACGATGCCCGCGAATGTCTTCTGTTGCCATCCAAAACTCCAGTGAACGTCCTCGTGCCGTTTTAGCCGCAATGCCCTCAAAAACCTCTTCATGCGTCATAGGAATTGATGTCGGTGGCACAAATACCGATTCAGTTATTCTACAGGGCGACAATGTGCTCGCCTGGCATAAGACTCCCACCACTTCAGATATCCAGGAAGGTGTAGAACGGGCCATTGAAGAGGTGGTGAAGAAGGCTGATATAGCTCCAAAACACGTGGAGTCGGTCAAGATTGGAACGACGGTAAGATCCCCATTCATCCCGTTAAACTTTGTTTGGAAAATCTCGTGGGACAACTCGATCGAGATTCGGAGAATTATTCTGCAGTGGATCTGAAGCTTTTGATGCACTGACCCAGATGCATTGGCTCAAATAGCGGGGTTACTTTTCGGGACGGGAGCGGGTGGGGCAAAGCAAAGACCTCAGCCCTTTTTGTTCTCAGAGCTTCGCCTTCCAATTCATTTTGGTTTGATCTTGGGCTGATGATAGTAGCAATTTGTCAATGCCGTTTTGGAACAAGACTCCAGCAAGCTTGACAAGGTTGCAGTCATCAGATTATGTGGTCCTTACTCAAGAGGTTCACCTCCTTTCGTGGACTTCCCGTCAAAATTACGGGAATTGATGCAAGGCCATATTGGGTACGTTGATGGCGGATACCAAGGTATGTTCATTCCATTTTGTGTTGTTGAGAGGCAAAGCTCAAGAACTTGGTGCCAACCGCGCTCCCATGTGCCCTTTCGATTTCCTGAACGCCGCATTGCTGGAACCGTTATACTAACTGTTGCCAGTTGATGGCAACCCCATCGCTCACCTAAGTGTGGAACAACTCAAGGAGCAAGCCGCCATAATCAGATCAAAATCCATCAGAAGCATTGTAGTTATTGGCATATACTCCCCTTCAAACCCAGCCCAAGAAGAAGAAGCACGTTCGATTCTTTCCTCTGAGCTTGGCCACGGATACGATGTTTCCTGCTCACACGCCATCGGTCGACTTGGTTTCCTCGAAAGAGAAAATGCCGGAATCTTGAACGCTAGTTTACGGCGCTTCGCCCGTCACGTTATCGCTGGGTTCTCGTATGCCGTGCAGAGGCTGGGCAAATGCAAGCTTTATATCACTTTGAATGATGGAACTTTGAGCAAAGCAACCACGGCAGCTGAGTATCCCGTCCGATGCTTCTCTTCGGGTCCCACGAACAGTGCAAGAGGGGCTGCTTTACTGGCGAAGTCTCAGAATCTCGATACGCCGGATGATAGAGAAGTCCTTGTAGTTGACGTTGGAGGGTATGAATCTTCCCAACTAGTTGGGGTTTCTGGGACTGACATGTGATTTAGAACCACCACCGATATTTGCGCGTTATTGAAGACTGGATATCCAAGACAGTCGGCTGCGTTCGTGAAGATCGCTGGTGTGAGAACTAATTTCACTATTCCGGATGTTCACAGTATTGCTCTGGGTGGCGGTTCACTCATCCGCATCAAGGGTGACCGAACATCCGTGGGACCTGATTCCGTTGGGTCAAGGTTAGAAAAAGAGGGTATCTTCTTTGGTGGGAAGACAATGACCGTAAGTTTGGATTTTTCACAATCGACATCCGGCAATATGCCGACTCATATCGAAGTCATTTTCTGACTAGTGACCCAGGCAACCGATCTTGTGATGTCAAACGCAAGGACTGATACTCTAGTACCATCGAGTGTCAAAGTGTCGGGGCTCGATGAAATAGCGCGGGCGCTCGAAACTGGGATTGACTTGGTGAAGACAAAACAAGGAGATGCAAAAGTAATTCTTGTTGGAGGTGGTAGTATTATCATTGCGGAACAAATCGCAGGGATAGGAGAGATCATTCGCCCAAAGTACTTGGAAGTGGCAAATGCCGTGGGTGCTGCAGTACGTTGTACTCCTACTACACCCTATTTCACAGTAGCTGACCTTAACAGATTGGAAAAATCAGTGGCGCCGTTGACACGACCGTCATACCAGGAGCAAAGACAATTGACCAAGAAATTGAAGAGGCGAAATCGCTGGCGATTGAGCGTTGCGTTGCTGCAGGCGGCAACAAGAAGACCGTCGAGGTGGTGGAAATCGACGTCGTCCCTATATCATACGTTACTAACGGAGCAACACGGCTTCTTGTTCGGGTAGTTGGAGATCTGGTCGATGGCTACGAAGAGAACTTCGACTCTCCAGAGTCATTACTGGACGGCGAAACGTTCCAAAAATCAGACCTCAAAATAATTCCAAATGGACTTTCAGATGATATTGAACTCATCTCGAAAGGCTCTTCTTACGATGTTGTCGAACAGGTGGATATCGCATCATACCGGCCTAGAATTGAAGGAGACTTATGGTACCTCTCTGAGGTGGATTTGCAATTTCTGCAAGACGGTACGGGTGTTCTAGGGGTTGGGAGTTGTGGGGAACCATATCCTACATACGTGGCTTGTTTAGAAGCACTTAGAAGTGGCGGAGATATCACTATTCGACGGCAAGACACGTTCCCAGATGACGGTGTTGTGCTTGTTGCCGGTTTTATGGTAGTATTAATACTCCCAAGATCACATAGCCGGACTGACCAATCGTACAGGGCGCACCAAGCGTATATCTAGAAAGGATACCAGGCTTGCACGAGTAAGTGATATTGTGCCAGTACAGTCTGGCTTAATCTAACCCCCTAGCAGAGTCAGCGACGCAATGAATGCAGTCATGAGAGCCGCAGATCTGAAAACTTTCGACGCCGTCATCCCCAACGAGATTGGAGGAATGAATGCATTCGAAGCATTTCTCGCTGCATACCGCTTCAAGAAAAGCGTTCTGGACACCGACCTTGTCGCAAGAGCATATCCGTTCATATGGCAAACAGTTCGCTGTCTCAATGATCTCCCAGTCGCTCCTGCAGCCGTGGCCAATGGTGCAGGTCAAACGAAGGTATGCACAACCCCTATAGCCGGCGAATAAGTACTGACTTGTCTTCCACCAGACCTTCAAAACTGCGCGAGATAATCTTGAAGCAGAGGACCTAATGCGTGGCGCATGCTGCAACTTAGGCTCCCTAACCGGCATGTGCACCAACCCCATCTACGGCGTCGAAGCCAGAACCCTCCCCCAAAACAGCTTCTCTCACGGTATGCTTCCTCCCCGTACAAGAAACCCTGGCACTAAACCTCCAAAGCATGGCAAATCG
>QGMK01001371.1:0-10532 GCA_007825345.1 Lachnellula suecica | reverse complement strand
CGAATCCCAAAAGCTCGTCCAGCAATTCACGGTCATCCTTAAAGACCTAATAAACGGCGTACCGACCGCACACGACGATCTCACGCACCTGCTAGACAATAGCCAAGGAACTTTGAGCAAGCAATACGAAAAATTGCCGTCATTCCTGCAGAAGCTGATCACGCAGCTACCCGACAAACTCACGAAGAACATCGCGCCGGAACTGCTGGCCGTTGCGGCGGAGGCACAAGCTTTCAGCACAGCAGGCGCTGGAGCAAGCGCTGCTAGTACAGGCGGCGGATTGGCAGGCGCAGCAAAGAGTTTCTTAACGCCTAGCAGTCTGAAGGACCTAGTCACCAAACCCGGCGCCGTAGTCAGCATGCTGAAAGCAATCATGAACGCGCTCAAGCTGCGCTGGCCCGCTTTCATGGGCACCAACGTCTTGCTCTCTCTGGGCCTATTCGGTACTTTCCCCTTTCCCCCACCCCTTCCTCACTACACAAAAACTGACTATTGGCAGTTTTGCTATTCGTGTTCTGGTACTGCCACAAGCGCGGCCGCGAAGTGCGCCTAGAGCGCGAGCGCAACGAGAACGGCGAGCCGATCGACAGCGAGGGCCGCGTTATCGAGCTCGAGGACGATCCGATGCTTGAGGCTCCGGGAGCACATCAAGGGATTCGCGTAGGGTCAATGAGCAGACGTCGTCTGGTTCTGAGAGGAGACGGAGGAGTCACGGGAGTCGACGAGCAGCTCGAGGCCGAAGAGTGGTGATAGGAGGGAGAGGGAGGTGGAGGGTGAGAGGCGCAAGTGAGATGTGAGAGATACCCGTAATGATTGATGAATGATTTATTTTCTTTTGCGGTGGGTTGGGATGGAATACAGGCAAATTAGCAGGTATAATATATGAATGTTTTCGTTGGTTCCGTCGCTTTGCTATGTATTTGCTTGATTGTTCCTTTATAGACTCGAGAAAGTGATCTTGAGGCAGGGGCTGTTTGGGCGAGAGTGAATAGTCAATCTCACTGCTTGTTCTGAGAATCAAATCAATAAGGCTTATCATCATGCTTCACTTAATTTTGTCACAAGTGAAATTTGAGATCGTTTTGCAAATAATCCATGCGTATCTTACATAGCGCTCTTTTGTAGTGTGGGTTGCGCAGCACCGCACAGAGAACTCCCTTCCCGAAGCAAATAAAGCTATTGCAATCCTGATCCCTCCCATCTAGCTATGTGTCGTGGAGGGTCGCCCCATATGTATCGTATGCCCATAAATGTTGTTGCAAGTGTAAAAACTTCTCAGTCTCCTCACCTGGCCCAAATCTCAACGCTTCCGTCCGCACGGGCGGTATTCACCATCCACATTCTTGAGAGACGTGCGGCTGCTCTTCTCAACAGTCTTTTTCTGTGGTAAATATTAGTATTTGCGTGTTAAATGAAGAAACAAAATGAAGAAACAAAACGTACCAAAGATCGCAGACTGGCCTTTGGCACCGCCTTCCGAACAGGTGTTATTGGTTCAGGCTTTGGCTGGGTCATGATGGTGTTCAGAAAGCTTTCGAAGGCGTCAAGCTCTTCTTTGCTAATGATTTTGTGAATCATGAAAGCTGTGCCCAATGTGACGTTGATGCGGTCGAGGCCCCTAATACCGACAAGAGCGTCGAAGCCGTTGGATGTGCGAAACTTCTTGGTCTCGGGAGTGTTGCGGTATAGCCGTTGGTATTTATGATGACCTGCTGGAATATCTATAACATACTCTGTGATAGACAAGTTGAGAACTTTGAGATTTGGACACTGGCTGCTGAGCATTTCGAACGTCGCCGGGTCCTTCTTGGAAAATCCCCACCAGCCAACGGTGACCTCTCGAACGTTTTGGAGAATGTAGGACTCAATGAGCTTGAATTCTTTGTTGGTGTCGATTCTGAAATTGTTACGGAAGAAGAACTTTCTCGTCTCTTCGTGGATTTGTTTGCAGGTAGCTGCCAAAGCAAAGGCCATCGTGTGGTGGTCATGCAGGGCAGGATAGCGAATCTGGCGAATAGGCTTCGAGGCGACAATTGTGAAGTCGTAGATTCGATAGCGGAGCTCAATTGGCAGCTTCAAGAAACGGAAGAGATCGAACTCTGCGATAGTTGTTAGCTTACTGCGAGGGACACTTGGCAATACTGATCAGCTTACTAGCACTAGCAACGGCCTGGTGGGACTTCAGCTGTAACTGGCGCCAGTCTTCTTTGGAGATGTCAAGCAGGCTGAGAAGTTCAGGCGTCTTTTGAATTTGGCGACCAATCTCTTCGGAAGAGAAGCTCTGCAGGTTTACTTGGGACAAATTGACCAGTTCAAACTTGCCACCGCCCAACTCTCGGACGACACAGATGCCACTTTGAAGTTTGGTCTTGGTGGAAAAGGTCTCGAAGATAGGTTTCGGGGGCGCGACGATGACGGCTTCCTCTGCCTCCTCTGGCTCTTCAGGTTCGACCGCTGCGTTTAGAGATTCAATCTCGTTATCTGACTCCTCGTCGTCCTCGTTGTAGTTGATGGTCCTGACGGGTGGTGGGAGTTTGCCCGTTGACATGCGAGTGGTTCGCGCCATTCCCAAAGAAGATGCGAAGGTGTTGCTCGCTGGAAAGAAGAGGTGTATCGGCTTGGTAAGGAGCGGACTCTTGGTCAGGGGCAGATCTGTCGTGAAGATCTGTCGTCGACAAGATGTGTGTCGTGTTTTGTCGTGTCGACAAAATGTTGTTGAAGAAGGTAGAAGATTTGGCTGGCAGTCACAAAGGATATAAATGTATGGAGGCCGCAAGCTTAGCGGGACGCGCTCGCTTAAAAGTGATTGGCAGGCGCGACTTACAAGGGGGGTGAATTGGAGAGATGGGATATGGCAGAAGACCTGTGAATCGAGCAAGTGAGCAGCTAAGATAAATTGAAGCGAGTAAACTGAAGTTATGTATGCTGGCTACCTCAGCAGCTTCATAAATCACTCAACATGATCTGCAACTTAACGTGAGTCTCAGTTGAGGGGACAGACAACGAATCACTCAACCTAGGATGACTGAGACTTCAAGAGAATATTCTGCACCCAGAAACAACCATAAGGTTGTCTCCTTCAATCATGAAACAAAGATCAACAGCATAGTGGGGTATTATGTCGAAGTTTCTACTTTCTCCGGTCACATGACACTGCTCTCATTCTTGATGCTATATTTCCAGGTAGCCTTGGATCCAGGAAGATACTGCTGCTTGATGGACCATTCTTTGCATATGATAATTTTAATGGTAGATAGTCTAGTTTAGTTATCTTCAGAATGAAAGAGCACCTGTGCCAGCTCAACATCCCCACATATAGCCGGGCGCTATTTGGCGAAGCCAAAGTTCAAACTCTTTGATATATTGATTTCTGCCGGAACACATAAACCAAAAATTGACAGGTAGGCAAACCATTCACGTGCATAAGATTTTTCTCCTTCATTTGACAAATTTCATATAACTAGCGGCATCTAGCTTTCGCACCAACAGACTCGCCCTTCGCAAGCCTCTCTTGAGCAGTCTCATCTTTACAAGCAGCAGTAAAAACACCTGTCTCCCTCCTTTTCGCATCCTCTTCTAACTCATCCAGCGGATAGAAATCCGGCGGTAGCGCATTAATCGCGTCGAATTTATTCTTCATATCAGCAGGCAGGTCGCCTGAAAATTCACTATCCCTCAGCCAAACCCGCAGCAAATGCCGTGGCGATGACAGCGACTCTGTGTATCCTCGACGCGCGTGTTGGTGGTGCAAATTGTTGACCCATTCGATATCACCCACTTCTAGAGCGGTGGATAGGGAATATTGCTCAGCGATCCATTGGAACCCTCCGAATGCTTCGCGTTCTTCGAGTGTTAGAGGTGGGTAGTCTGGGTCACGATCAGGGACCTAGATTTCTGTCAAATCTCGAATTAGGGGCGGTACGAGGGTAGAAGCTCGCCTCTGGAAATTCTATGAAAGTTCTAGTTGAAGAGTTCAAGTACAGTTGATTCGAGAACCAGTGAATGAGTTTCACCCCCTCGTTTGGGATCCCAACACTGTTCAAAATCAGCCCTTGGCTCAAAACCTAGATTGCACCACACACCCTTTCTATCGAAATAGTTTCTCTGCTAGCAGTCGGATCATATCTGGTTTATGTTTTGCGAGATAGTTGTAGACAGTTGAGATACTCGAAACAGTCGACTCGCCACCAGATTCTGGTAGTGAAAAAGCCATCAGACCCACGATATCCGAAGAGGCATCGCTGTGGTACATCTGGGCATCGGTATTTTGTGCTGACGCAAATATCTTGGATCGTTCTGATGGATCAATGTGTACTATGCTCTTCGGAACATCAGGCTTTGGCCGAGGAAGATCATGATTTGGTGCTCTTTGTTGTACTTGTGGATGGGAAAACCGCGAAGCAAGTTGACACCAGATCCCTTGTAGAGATCTTTTGGGATCTTTCTGAGGGCAGGACCGAGTGCTGGGAGTGGGAATGTTGATCTAGTGATTTCAGACATTGGAAGTGATAATTTCACAAAAGACTACAGATAATTTTAGTAAGCTTTAGGTTCCTTCAATTCAAAGAACTACTCCTCTTACCTCCAAGGCGGCGTCGACTTCCACAATCTCCTCCGCGCTCAGGGTTCGAATGAATTCCTCCGGATGAGCTTCCAAGTCCTTCCCGTCCCAAACTAGAGGCCCTTCAGTTTTCTTTGGCCATCCGTTCGGGATCTCTCCAAAGTTGGTACCTCGTGGGTGAGAGGCATTTGCGGCCTTCTATTCCGGCTTGTTCAGGAGCGTACCTTGAGCATCGGAATATAATCCGTACGGGAGGACATCTGCGGCAGCCATCTTTACAACTGGTAGTCTTTTGCTTCTTTATATTACATGAAGGCTGTAGGATATGAATTCTAAAGGTCGATTTCTATCGTCGGTGCCGCCTTGGACATCTTTGCCGCCACTGCAGCCCACCTTTGGACACCACGGACGAGCGTCCGGATTATTGGAGTGGGTCTTCGTCCAGACTTTGGGATTTTTAGGTACAGACTATGCTCCGATTCCATGATATGTTCCCACTATGGCACCATCCCCGCATAGAGGATACTTCTAAATATGGAAACAAGAAGTAGTGAGAAAGTCTCGCCCAACCCGAGAGATTGGAGAGAAGTCGATAGTAGATCATGATCTAAAATCTCTGGAAAGAGCTGAACTGTCTGTATTGTCATTTTCTTTGCCTCTTTTGAGACAACTCATCATGCATTGAAAGCGTGCCTCTCAAACAGAAATGCGAGCGAATCGGGAGCTGTTATCGCCCATCAAGGGCTCGCTTAGGGAAAGGGGCATTATGAAGCCTGAACTTCAGGGGGTTCAGGCCAGAAGCCACAGGCACCTCAGCATCAAAGTCGGAATTTTCTCATCGAAGCTTTCCAATATGTTGTAACATGACTACACTTGAGTCTGAAGCCACTTTGAACCCAACTAAGCGCATTCAATTACCTCCAAAAAGTGCTTCACGACGCGACTTAGAAGCAGGGTTGTAAAACGGCTTCTCCCCAAGCGACACAACCCTGTTGCCCTGGCGCTTTCCCTCGTAGTCATTAGTAGCCGTGTGGAAAACTGAACGACTATCAAACTATTAGTTCTTATATTTTTGACGCAGGAGAAATCAAGCTTACTTGTCCCATATCGCGAGGTCATTCTCGTTCCATTTGAATCTGACCTGCAGGTCGTGGTTTTCTGCGATCAATTTGAGGACTATACAATCAGCTTGGTATATATTTCCCAGAATGTAAAAGTACTCGGGAACTTACAATAAGCCTTGATCACTTCACTTTCAGCCTCCGTCACGTTGTCGATCCAACCTGCGTGTACTTGGTGACCAGCGCCGAAAAGACTCTTCCAACCAGTGACCGGGTTTGTTCGAACGACAGGGCTGTAGGAAGCTTGGTCAGTTCGGTGAGTTTTCTTGACGCGAACTAGGATGTGAATGCTTACTGTGAGGCAGTAAAGTCAAGACCGGTATTCTCAGGTGCACCTCGATCTTGGTCGATAAGGTCAAGGCCATGTTCTGCCGCAATCCTATTGAAATTGGGCTAATGTTGGATTAGTCTTCTCTCGCCTAATTCTAATTTTGAAGATGCTCTATACCTAGTAGTGAGTAGCCGTCAATCCCTCAGCAAAGCGCTGCCACACCGGCGAGAGTCGATCGAATGCCTCATATCCAGAAGCCCAAAGTGTGTCACCGCCGGCATCTTCTGGGGTCTTGACTATCTTCAGAATGGCGTAATCTGATGGAATACGCTCAAAGGTAATACTTTATGAAGATTAGTGTGGGAAGCAAACTCTGGGCTCGCAACTCTTACTCAGCGTGCCACCCCTCACTTGCAATTCGCTTTGGACCTTGGAATCTGTTCTGGTAGAGCTTTCTGGCTTGCTGTGGGGGAATTTTCGTAAGATATGTTTGGAATAGAGCCTTTGGAACCGAAACTTACATCAGATGAAATGACTGATACTTCGTCATCGAGCTTGCCGTTCTCGTCGACGGCAATGCCCCTCTTACTATTGCTCAAAGCATGCTTGTGCAGCTATTGACAGTCAGGGTGATCTTAAGAGGAGGGGTGTCTTGTGAGTACCTTGCTGGTCGATGGCTTCCCCGTCAATTCTCCAAGTTTCTGTCCCAGTACTTTTTGGTCTTCGATATTGATGTCTTGATTTCTGAAAAAAACGACACCTCGCTGGGAGACTAAGCCTGCTTAGCCCCACGTAAGATACCACACTGTGTTGATTGAAACCATACCAAGAATTGCCAGGTCACGAATCTTCCTGTCGTCGCTCAGGAAGTCAGTAACTTGGAGCTTGGGAAATTCTCTCCCGATAACAGAAGTCACGTCAAAAGATTCATAGTGGTCAAGTGATCCAGAGTACACCAAAGGGGTTGGGAATGAAGTGCTTTGAGTTAAGCCCGCGATGCTCTTTTTGATTTCGGGGATGGTGCGTTGTTGCAGTGAAGTTGAAGGGAGAGCTGTGGAAGCTTCGTCGTTGGCTGATGGCGGTGCCATGCTGAATTTAGAATACCAAGAGATGTCCTTGTTTCGGAAGAAGATACTGTTCTCACTCTGGCAAGTCAAGAGTCTGATATGATAGAATCAGAGATACACGCAGTCATTATGTAGCTATCAAAAGAGACATATTTGTCATTAAGACGCCTCACTTCGTAATCTCTTACTGCACCGAGGAGCGGATATCGAGTATCTTTGGGACAATTTCCCGAGCGGGAAGGCCACGAGATTCGAGTCACGTCTTCGTAGCCATGATTTTAATCGTCTCTTGGCACGGGGCGATATATCAGCAGTGAAGAGGTCGAATGAAACATGCAGATGCTTATCGCAGCTCAATGTGTGGTCTGCCCGGATATGTTGGGGATTGAGGGGTTGAAGGTCGCGTAAGAATGCTAGATTATGGCACAATTGAGTACATAACCACATCGCAGGAGTTTGATATTTTCAGAACAAGGCACTGCGATCAAAGCAGCCGAGGTTGATAGAAGGGAGAATCCGGCTTGGTTTCCTCGTTGCTGCAGGCAATAGAGTAGAGAGTAGTGATGCCAATGCACGAAGAAGACAGGCTCATTGTAAGGTAGACTCTCCAGTAATGTAGTCCAACTGAGCAACACGTTCGGAAACCAACGATGGCACCAGAACTATCTGGCCGAATCTGACGTTGAAGCACCGGATCCTCTGTGTCGAAGTTGGGCGCATCCAGCGAGCAGGCTATTGGAGGGTCGGTCCTCCATCCGTGTTGAGCTACAAACGACTTTGACTATAGGAAATCTGGTTCAGACTCGTCGCTACAACAGTCTTAAAATCTCCACAATATCAACAGTTCGCTTTCTTACTGCCTAGTGTTTGTGACTTCCTTAGACTATCAAGGACAGGAAGTTTGAGAAGGCTGAAACTTATACGCCAAACCCCACCTTCCGCAATGGGTATTTATGACGTCATCCAATAAATGCAGCTTGAAAGTTGACTCTCAACTCTTTCTCTCAGGCTTGTATTCCAAAGGATTCATTGAGAGCTGTTGATATCCTTGCCCTGGAGATGTTTGTTCTGGTATTCCCGAAGTATTACAGAGCCGGTGTGAACTCCCAGAATAGTGGGTCTCCGATTCCAATTTGTAGGGATTATAGACCATTTCAGCTATCCCACGCACAACAGACGCAAGAGAAAACGGTCTGGTACAACTATCATGGTCGCAGAATTTGCTTTCAATTTAGTTAAAAGGAACCTACACGAGGGTTTTTTTTTTGGATTAACTACCCCTCACGTGTAAATAGAGGTTTCATGTGCGATAATATAAGGAAACCTATATTTATATGTGACTTTAGACGGCTAAACTATCAAATACTTCGTGCCGCCGAAAAGTCACAACAATCTAAACCTTTTATGGATCTAGCACGTGCTTCGGACGTACCGGTACGGATCTAAGGGTCTTGCTAACGTTTTGGTTCGTCAAACAGGGTGTGCACTGTTCACGATTATCATTTAAACCCAAGACGGCATTGTTGTGACTTTTCAGCGGCACGAAGTAACCTCAGACTTAGGCTTAGGCTCAAGCGAGCGGCAGCGGGCCGTCTAGCGGAGACGCTAAGCGACTTGACGCTGGACGGAAGCAATATAAGAAACCAAGCAAGAAAATAATAAAAAATTAAGCAGGGAAATATAAGAAGGGGTGCCTCTTGAAGTTGAAGGCGAGAGTGGGGCCCGCTCCCCCGACCTATAGGTCAAAGTGAGAAATGTTGACGTCTTCGATATCTACTTCGTCCCAGGCCAAATAAACAGCACTCGCAGGGGGTGGTGCCGGGGTTTAGCGAATACGAGCGGCCATACTACTTCGTACTGTACAAATGCCCCTGTTGACCAGGCCCCCTGTTGTGCTGTTTATTTGGCCAGGGACGAAGTAGGTATAGCAGGATGTGGCTGGCACGGACTTCGGGACGATTCACCTCCGAGAAGGATGTATAGGTGATATAAAAATCTGGAGTTACTTGTATAAGAAGATGCCATATACTTGGGGATATCAGTGTGAATTATCATACAATCATGGTTGCTGACATTGCCATCGTCGGCGGCGGGCCATCAGGTCTCGCTTTAGCTGGGATTCTCGAGAAAGCCGGCTTTTCCTACATCGTTTACGAACGCAGTGCCCGTGACCACCCTCCACGTGGCGGATGTTTAGACCTACACGAAGGTAGTGGGCAGCTTGCCATGCAAGAAGCAGGGTGTTATGAAAAGTTCAAAGAGTATGGAAGAGATGGGGATTTTACTATTCACCAGCTTTGGACCGACCAGGGAGAAAACATTGCCAAATGGGGCGAGGGTGAAGATCAGCCAGAACTTGATCGCGAGGAAATCAAACAGGCATTATTGACAACCATCCCAAAAGAAAAGATATTGTGGTCAAAGACTTGCTCTTCTTCCAAGAGAGACGAGAGCGGGAATGTGGTGCTGTCTTTCGAAGATGGGACCACGGCAACTGGTTTTAAGCTTGTTGTTGGCGCCGATGGGGCTTTCAGTCAAATTCGCCACTTGGTATGTCACACCCTGAAAGTGACAAGAAGCATTCAATTAAAACTCCCAGGTTACTCCCACGAAACCGGAATATGCGGGGATGGCGTTCTGGACCGGCGAAATCCACGAGTCGAACCCCTTCTATCCTACGGTTGAGAAAATGGCAAGAAAGGGACCTATGGTTGTGATAGGCCGCTCTACCATGATCTGGAACCAACGACAAGGAGACGGCCACTACCGTCTCGACTTAGGATTCGAAAGGCCGGAGGATTTTACAGAGACGAGCAAAGTTGACCTGTCTGACCCTGAGGCTGTGAAGAAACTGATGCTCTCGGATGAGTTCTTCGGAGGCCATGCGGAGGAAATTAAGGCAATCATTGAAGCTATCGACAGCCCTTTCCACCCCTGGCCGATGTACAACATGCCACCGGCATCCCTCAACTGGAAACCAGCGAAAACTGTGGCATTGATTGGCGACGCGGCGCATGTGACGACGCCATTTGTCGGGGAAGGTGTCAACCTGGCCATGAAAGACTCCATTGTTTTGGTACATAAACTGAAAGAGTTTGGGATATCGCAGGAAGCAATTGCAGAATACGAGAAGGATATGTTTCCTCGTGCCAGAGAAATCATCGAGAGGAGTATTGCTTCCGGGAAACTGTATTTCAGCTGGGATGCTCTGAGGGCGGTGAAAGAGGCAAATGTGCCATTCTAGATTCTAGAGGCTCTAGGTAACTGCTCAGAGCCTCTAGCGTCTTAGCTGAGGACCGCCAGCGCTAAGCCCCCTGCTGCAACGCCCTTGTAATTATATATGTTATTATTGAACTTTTTAATAATACTTATTAATACAATTATAAAAACTATTGAAAAATCGAAATGCGCGGGATTAAAATTATTATATTTGCTTTAAATTTTTATTTTTATTTTTTATTTTTAATAAAATTTTAAATTTTAAAAAATTAATATATTTTATTAAAATATAT
>QGMK01001370.1:0-10538 GCA_007825345.1 Lachnellula suecica | reverse complement strand
GGAGTGACGTTTCGCTGCAGGCTGTCAGGACTCAGGAATGAATGATTGCTTTTGCAGCCAGCCCAAATCCGGTTCGGTTCACTTCAATATTCATGGGTGTTCCAGCGGTGGCGAAATCATTTGCTTTTGGACGGGGCGGCAGAGAGTGGAACTGCGGGTGTTTTTGATGGCGGTTCGGACGCGCAGATTGACGAGGGAGATCTCGTTTCGTTGGCAGGAGACAGGGTAGAGGTGGAAAGGTGGCGCGCAGCACACGTGGAAGCCAGACACATGCGTGTCACGAGGGTGGATGCGGATAAGAATGGGGCTGAGGGCTCAGCTCGCGAAACACCGTGGACGCTCTCTGATGTTTCTTGAGGCCCAACAGCGTCGTTTCTTCATGAGCACTTACGATAGTATGAAGGAGCATTTTTGGATCATCACGTGGGAGGGATGGCTATCTCCGCCGCTGCTGGGCGCCGCTAAAGAAGGCGAACCCCCCAAGCCCAGTTTCAGTTTCCGCGCCTAGCGACGCGGTGCTGGGTGGTAACGGCTTGCCTCGCCTCGCCTCCTCAAGCCACAGGGCCACACCGAGCACCGAGCATAATGGCTATGATTCGGCGAAATGCAATGCGCTGCATGGCCGGCCGAGCTTTGTTCAGGCCAGGAGGGGGCCCCGCCGGCTTTATTTTTTGTCTGGTAAAAAGGGGAATGCGCATCGGAGATAGGTTAATTTGCGGTGGCGGTGACGGGGTGGAGGGTGAGGGTGAGGGTGGGGGGAAGATTGTGGAGGGAGGTGTGTTGTACAGATCCTATTCCAAGTGTACATCAACTGTACATATGTAGGATGCCAGCTGGGTTCCCGAGATAGAAGCTCAGTAATGCTTTGCCGCTTGACGTAAGATAGGAAACGATGTATTTGGTATGATCCCGTAATTGGAATCGACGGTGAGTTACATAGCTACCGAGGAGTCTAGTAATTACTCAACTTGAGTAAGGATTCAAAAGTATGGGCGGGAGAAGGAGGGCTAATTAATTATTCGTCATGAACGCTCCAAAACGTTTAGGGGACGGGAGCTACCATGATCGTCGGATTTAACTGAGAAGCTTCAATTTATCGGCATTCTAGATCCAGACTAATCGGGAAGCCGTTTTCCAAAGCACAATAATAATCCGTCATGCTTTTAGGTAGGGGGAAGTTGCTGAACCAAGATGACAGCGCACGCACGAGGCTTCATGCGTAGAGAACTCAAGAATCGGTTCTCGGTATGTAGGATGCGGGGAAACAAACGTTGGGGCGGGAAGCGGAAACAAAACATCAAATGGAAGAAAGGAAGAAAACGACTCCTCGAAACACTAGTATTTCGAAGTAATAAATTGATAATAAACGGCTGGCACTGACTCATGGTGGCCTCGGTGGTCAGTGGTTGTTCTGCTGCACTTGCAGCACTTGCACTTGCCATGCCTTCCGGCTCTGCTTCTTAAAATGGCTGAGAATGCTTGTCTGGTCGCATGTAGCCCGTTCGCCTGCTGTAATTTGGTGTTGAGAGCTGCATGTGGTCTGTACACCCACACCCTGCAGATGCATTAATGCAGCTCATCCAGTATTTAGTCACCCTGTGCCCTTTGTGTGCCCCCTGGGTTATTTGTTGGTGGCTTAGGGCGTAGTAATTAGGCTGCATATTAATGGGGAGTTTCTGCTCAGCGGCTGGGGTCTTTTTGTAGTGCAAGCAGACACTCCTGTCAGAAACTCGGATGATCAGCCAGACCTGATCCATGCTCTGTATCTTTTCCCGAATGCAACCCAAACTCCCCACCGCGGATCCAGTGGAAACGCACTGTCAGGGCTCCACGATGTAAGCATGCCCCTTCCTGCGCAGGGCCTGTGGACTGAAACCACTTGAGGAGTGGCCACTTCTGCTGCCAGCCTGCCATGATGTAGCTTTAATCTTGTGCGATGCATGGAAACTAACGTAGCTTCCATTCTCATGGCGCCTTCCACAGAAACTTGGCGATTGGCGGTGATCAACCGAAAGTGAGAAAGCATGGATAGTGAGAATGCTACGCTTTCGGGCCTAGACTTTTGACGCTAGGGTCAAAATCTAGCCAGATATAGCTTGATATTTTTCACTCCGAGGCGCACGTCAAGCAGCCGCTGCGGCCCATCTTTACCAGGGTCCCTGTATGCTGATTAGCGTCTAGCTGGTGGTGGTCGTGGGTAAGGGGAGTTAGGTAGGTGTAAGATGCAAATCGAAATCCACAAGCATCACCTTCCTCCACTTTCTTCTGCTGCCTCTCCGCCCTCCTCGTGTTCGCTCAACAACAGAGCTGTAAAATCAACTCAACACACCCCTCCAAACAGCTAGCTCCCACGAGGGTGCTCCCGGATGTTTGGACCGTGAATATTGCGAAAAGTGAATATTCTATTTCGAGACGTTCATTATATCCTCGGAAGTGCCTCTCGACCTTAGCGGCACAGGAGGAGTGCGCAGAGGTATCGCGACATTGCAGCCGTTCAACAACACTACTCCAGTGAACCGTTGATGGTCGCGTATAAATAATCCAAGGCTATTGTTCCTTCCATCACTCCAATCTTAGCTCCTCTAGGAGCCGAAGGCTTATTCTCGCGGTTGGGACCGAGGAATCTACAAACAATCTCGTGTCGTCGGCGCATAAATCCAGCAACGATGGCCCACCATCCGCAATCGCCAGGTGGTATGGCACTTCATCATCCGGGTCCTGGTCCTGGTGCGCCTCATCCTGGTCCTCCTCAGCCGCCACAGCAGTGGCCAGCGGGGCAACAGGCTATCAGCCAGATGAACGAAGCTGTGTGGCTCCAAATAGGTAAGAGTCGAATCGCAGAGAATCGAAACGCCGGATCTGACATTCATGATTAGGAAGTCTCGCAGAACTGTTGGGAAACCTGGACGAAGCAATTGTATCTTACGAGCACGCCCTCCGCGCGAACCCGCGCTCTGTAGCCGCAATGAACTCGATCTCCTCGATTTTACGGACGCAGGAACAATTCCACAAGGCAGTCGAGTATCTTCAGGGTATTTTGAAACTTGATGGGAACAATGGGGATGTATGGGGATCTCTGGGTAGGGAAATCTTTCGCGCAATATGATTGAAATCACGCTAACGACGCGGCTCAAAGGGCACTGCTATCTGATGATGGATGACCTGCAGCAAGCATACTCTGCTTACCAACAAGCTCTATACCATCTGAGAGACCCCAAGGTTTGTCATATTGAGGTGCTTGATTTGTATTTGTCTTTGTCTAACAATCATCTAGGAGCCCAAGCTATGGTACGGAATAGGAATTCTTTACGATCGATATGGATCTCTGGAGCACGCCGAGGAAGCATTTTCGCAGGTCATGCGGATGCAACCTGACTTTGAAAAGGCCAACGAAATCTACTTCCGCTTGGGCATAATCTACAAACAACAGCAGAAATATCAACAAAGTCTCGAGGTGCGCCGAAGCGATAATATGGGCTTGTTCGGTTCGCTAATGTTTTGCAGTGTTTCCGATATATTGTTTCGGTGCCACCAACTCCATTAACGGAAGAGGACATCTGGTTCCAGATTGGGCATGTCCACGAACAACAGAAAGACGTAAGTCCACCAGCGCAGTCTTGCAGGTTCGATTTCTAACGTGCCTCTCAGTATGATAATGCCAAATCAGCGTACATGCGTGTGTTGGATCGCGACCCAAATCATGCAAAGGTCCTTCAGCAACTTGGCTGGTTGCATCACCAGCAAAGCAACTCTTTCACTAGCCAGGAGCGTGCGATTGAGTACCTGGAGAAATCCGTCAGCTCTGGTAAGCCCCGTCAACAATCGTCCTGCATCGTACATGCTAACACGTGGCAGATCAAAGTGATGCACAGAGCTGGTATTTGCTTGGACGATGCTACATGTCACAGCAGAAGTACCCAAAGGCGTACGAGGCCTATCAACAAGCTGTCTATCGCGACGGACGGAACCCGACATTCTGGTGCTCGATTGGCGTTTTGTATTACCAGATCAACCAGTACCGAGATGCACTAGATGCATATTCCCGAGCGATACGCCTGAACCCGTACATCTCCGAGGTCTGGTACGACTTGGGAACTTTGGTAAGTTTGCTCCAGTTTCAGTTACCTCCGTTTGCACCCTTGCTGACCACTGCACAGTATGAGTCTTGCAACAACCAAATCAACGATGCACTGGATGCGTATCAACGTGCTGCGGAACTGGACCCTTCCAACGTTCACATCAAGGCTCGCCTTCAACTGCTTCGCAATGGGCAGACCAATGGTGTCCCCATCCAGACAAGTGCACCACTGCCTCAAGATGTGCATCCTCAAGCATACCAAGCCACTGGTGCTGTCGGTCCTCCTGGACCTCAATGGGGCAATTCAGCTCCCCCGCCTCCACCCCCTGGTCCTCCCAATGGACCCGTGAACGGCTGGGGTAGTCGACTTGCGGAGATCAATCCTCCACAGCCAGCAAATCCCTATGACCAGCGAGAACCAGCTCGAGGCCCAATTCCCCCTCCCCCAAGAGGCCCACCAAGTCCAAGGCAAGAGCAACAGATGAGACCATACCCTGGTCCGGGCCCAGGTCCTGAAAGAGGCCCACCGCCCCCATCCCGTCGATCTCCTCCACGTGATGTGCCAGTTCAAATGGGACCTTATCCTGGTCATGGTCAAGGTCCTCCACCTCCGCCACAAGGCCCACCCCCTAGAGTCTCTAATCCCAACTATGCTGGCCCAGCAGGCCCAGGATCAGGATCTTCCTCTACTCTGCCTCCCGCACCAAGCAGTATGAATGGCTCTAATGGGTTCCCACCTATCGGCCGAGGCAACAGTCCCCGAACTGAAGTTCGTCCACTCGCTCTTGATAGCAGACTGGCGTCTCCCAAATCCGGATACCCACATCAGCAGCCATCGTATTCCCACCATGCAGATATCTCGAACCCTGGGGGTATCGAGGGTGGTGCTCCTCCGCCTCCATCTGCTCTCGCAGCACAACAAGAAGCAACTGTAGAGCGTGAACGTAACGGAGAAAGACCTCCTTCCGTAGCTTCTGTAGGCCCCAAACGGATGCGTGAGTGGGAAGATGAGCAGCCTTCGATGAAGAAGCCTGCATCGGACGAAAATCGAGCTCGAATGGAAGATACCCACCATCGTAGACCCTCGACACCTCTTCGAGAGCCATTCCGTCGCAGTTCCTCAGAAATTCGCCGTGCCGAAGAACAGCGACGTATGGATGACCAACGCCGCCTTGATGATCAAAGGCGAGCTGAAGACCAACGCCGTGCTGAAGATCAACGTCGTGCAAACGAAAACTACCATCCATCCGAAGCGGCACATCACCCACCGATGGGACTTCCACCTAACCACCTGCCGCCGATGGGAGCCCCACCAGGACCACCAGGACCGCCTCCAGTTCACACACCTGTTCACGAACTTCCACCACCCCCACCTCCTCCACCACCTCCAGCACCAAAGGAACACGCAGCTGAAGAGCGAGAGCGTGAACCTCAGCGTGTTGATTACGGTCCTCCACCACCACCCCCAGTTCTCGAACCGGAGAGGGCTGCTCGGAAGATGGACGTTGACGAAGATTATGATGACGACGGAGACGATGATAAAAAGGGAGGAATTGTTTCAGCAACTGGTTCTGGACCGGGTTCAGCTTCGGGAGAAGCAAAGGCTTCGTCCCCGGCTGGTGTTAATGGTCATGCGAATGGGGTTGTTAATGGAGGACCCAAGGTGGAAGCTGCTTAAGAGGTGGTTCTTTTGTTAATGATTGTTATTGTTATGGAATTGTATATGTGTAGTTGAGGCTGAGGTCAACTTGTACAGAAGGCATTGAATCCTTTGGATTACTATGAATACCATTCTTGTTTTATGATCAATCAGAACGTGACTTTTGGAATGAGATGCTGGGTGCTCGCGGCGAGTATGTTTCCGCATTCTGAGAAGATATCGCAACGCATCTGGTGGTCCTTGGTAACTTCTTTCCTAGATTTCTCAAGGTGTTTGATATTTGGTATCCCACGCTGAATGCTCCCTTACAGAGGAGGATATTGTGAAATAATATTAACAGACGCTTTTCGAAAACCGGCCACAAGACAAGGAAATTGTGATAGAATACACCGTGAGGTAAAAGAAGGTCCTTGGGATGATGCCGAGTTTGAGCTGAATAGGCCTTCAATGGTTGTTTCAAGAGCTCGAGATTGATAAGGTAATAGGCACTTTTTCAGGCGTTACGATAACGAGACACTGGGTTCCTATACACCGTAGCTGAGGTGGTAGCTGACATGAGTGCTGACTGCAAGGGTGTTAAGTTCAAAGGTCCTCCGACACGTTGAGATTTTCCTTCGTCTTGACCTTGGTTGCAGGCTGCTAATATTATGTGGAAAAGGTCAGTGCCATGGTTCAGAGGGCAAGCGGGATTTCATCACATATGCACGCCAAAAAGAAGCTTTGGAGGGATATACCGGGGAAATGACTGCTCAGGAGTCGAGAAAATTGGCAAGAGCTGCCCAACCAAAAAAAGTCCGATCAGGCGTCTCCGGAATTATCTAACGTCCACTGTTTGTATTTTATACAGCGTCATTGAGCTCCTACGTTTAGAACTATATTTCTGACCTCAGGAGAACACAAGCCAAACCGGGTTATGACCATGACAACGATGCTGTCGTTACGTGTAATGACTTGAATTCTGGTGGAGTCTCTAGATGGCCTGGCATCGACTTGGACTGAGGATGGGGAGCAGAGGCAAATCACGATGATGCGTTCAGCCGTCAGCGAGCTTCTGAAGGTCATCGAGATGGAATCATCAAATACGTATCTACGCCAAACTGCCATATTCGTCCAAGGCATCGCAACTAAACACAATTCCCTTCTGGGATACAAAGATCCAATACTTGCGAAGTATAAAGGAGTTCTGGCATCGAAATTCTGAAGCTCGCTCCGCTGTCCATAGCATAAATGCATGCCAGATAAAGTATTGGAGTATGATCAATCCCGAACCTTTCCGGACTTCACTTGGAGTTTGTAAATGTCTGAACCTCTGACACCTTCATGGCAGATTGCCCCTTTTTTAAAGAGCCAAAGTGGGAGTTCATGCCATGGACATTTTATCGGCCATATATTGCTTCTGGGCACGACAGCATTGGAAGTACATGCAGATGGTACAGCTGTAAGGGTTGGAAATGCGCTCCACTTAAACCTTGTATTCCAGAACGCAGCTAAAGCAGGGAGGACGGTAGCAGAGTTGGTAGAACTACTAATATACTCTAATCGCAAGAGTTTGATACGGCAAACCAATCTGAACCCTTAACGTCCCGGCTTTTCTTGGAGAATCTGACCTCCAACTTTGTCCGACATGTTCACAATATTCCACTCAGACACTAGTTGTCGGCATCCATGTTCAAGAGAGAGGTATGCATTGCCAAGGCTTCGTCGGTGGTAATATACAGCTTGATCCCGTCACCCAGCTCCATCTCCATCTATCAGACGCTTCCGCAACCGAAAATGCACTCTTCGATCCATCTTCCTTTCATCCATCTCTACTGCCCCGCTTCTGCGGCTCTCTTATCCTCAAGCTTCGAGTAGAAGGCGTCTCGCTTGCGAACAGCCGGGACGTGATATCCGTACCTGGGACAAGTTTTAGTATATGGAACCTGGGGGTATCATAGAGGGGTTCGCATTACCAGAAGAGGTAGCCGAAGGTTGTTCCAAGACCTGCGCAACTTATCATCAGCTCCTGCCCTTCCTGAACTCCTTCAATTGAAGCCCAGCCCTGCACCCAAAGCCCCCAGTCTGCTACCCTTCCGTAAAACACCGTCATCAAGCTCGAATTGACTTACCACCAGCGACGCTGAGGTCAAGGACGAGGCCCCGTCGGAGCATCTGGAAGGTAACAAGTCAGCGATTGCTCTCAGGAGCTCAACATCACGGGTTTGAGAACACTGTGAAGCCCCGCAGGCTTGGAAGAAGACTTACTCCGGTAATTGGTGCGACAGGCATCGTGAGTATTTCGTGAGCGATTATGGGAAGCTCTCGAGTGTAGTTCTTTGTCAGTTTGATTCAGGAGTTGAGGTCGCTCTTGAAATCGAACGACCTGCGGCTAAGCGAAGCGCCGCGGCAAAATCCGGCACGTGACGTTGACATCGCGGATTCAATTCGAGGCTGTCAACATTACCACTTTTTGCGACAGACGTAGCTCCGCACCCTTGAGCTCGACCTCGAACTCGACGATGAAATTACTGGCTTCCTGGAGGTGACTCTTCTTTTGCTACAGAGACTCTTGCCCGCCAAATGACGCCTTGCGACAACATCATGGCTCCCATTTCCCCCATCTCTCGAAAGCGATCAACCCCCTCACACAGCGATGATGACATCTCCGACGAGCCTTTAGCAAAGAGGGCGCGTTTCTCGCCCGTCCTGCCTAACACGCCGCCGCCAGAGGAGGCACTGCCAATCAAGCAAGCAGAGACACACCTTTTCAATGACGACCCAGATCGGCTTCTGATGCGCTCGCTCGCGCTGGTCCTGGAGCATGTTGGCTTTGATGGAGCTACCCCGGAGGCATTGGAGAGCTTCGCTTCCGAGGTTGAGACTTGTCAGTATTATGCTTTACAATCAGAAGCTATGTTCTAAAGGTTACCAGATGCTTCCCACTTTCTCGCGAAAGTCGCAACCGCCATGCACAGCGACAGACGCTCGCAACCAACTCCTATCGACTTCGAGTATGCACTCGGCCGGTTCGACCTCACACTCGCCTCGATAGAACCTCACCTCCGGCCCCCGATCGCAAAGTCCAGGCTCCAGATACAGCTAGAGGCAGAGCCACCGGAAGAGAAGAAAGTAGCGTCGCTGGAGGCGCTGCTTGGGAAGGAGCTGAGTGGTGAATCGGACAAGAAGGTCAAGCGCTACATACCGAAACGATTTCCCTCGTTTCCCAGCAAACATACATATAAGTGGACGGAGAAGGAGTCGGCCCGGGAGACAGACCCAAGGAAGATTCGAGAGGAGGCTACGAAGGCTGCGAAGCAAGGCGAGGAGGCGCTTCGCCGGCTGGTAAACGTGAGCAAGGCTGGGAATGAGAAAGACGTCAAGAAGAATGCAAGCAAGGATCCTAAAAGCAAGCAGAGGTTTGAATTATGGGAGCAGGCGGTGGAGACCCTCCTGGTGGGCAAGCCGCCAAAGCCTGAGGAGAAAGACGACCGCAGTATGATTGTCAACTCGGATCGGCAGTATTTCAGGAAAGGCGCCCTAGCAAAGAAGAAGAAACCGCCACCGGCGTTAGAGGATACAATAGTTGTTTCGAAGGAATAGGGAGGGGATCTGGGTTTGATTTTTGAAGCATTTTCAGCGAGGCGTTGGGGAAGGGTCATTATGCATCAAACGGAGCAATTGCTTCGCATGGGAGGAATGACTTCTAATGTGACATAGAGAGATGAGCCTCCAAAAGTGCGCCATGCACGCCGTATCATACATCATTTTTAATGTCCCAGATTCTGTGAGACAATTATGAATCCTTTAAACTCCAAATTTGTATGCAACTGAAGTTTGCCCAAAGCCCATGTAAAGTCGACTTTCAGGTTCCGAAGGTCTCACGTCCTTCATTTCCCCTTTCCTCTCCCCTCCCAAGCCGTCGTCTCAACCATAAAAGTGCCCTCCCGATCCCGACACCTACAACCTTATCAGCCTCACCACTCACTACCACCACCCATTCATTCTCAAACATCACGCCCATCAGATTCACTCACCTCCGAAAGAACTTCTCCACCGGCCAACACCTCACAACGCTATTCCGCGTGACCGGCTCCTCAACCCCACAGTTATACTGCAGCATCTCCAGCAACTCGCACGTCTTCAGGTTCCCATCGAAGCCCTTCCGTTTCGTCCCTTTCAAGTTGGTCTGCGCTACGACCGGCAGCTCCGACGCGGGGAACATCACGACGGGCGGTGCCATGATTGCTCCTTTCCTGCTTTTTGCGTGTTCGTGAGGTGTTGTGTTTGGGGAAGGAGACACGGCGCTCGAGATGGCGAGGAACGCAATGATGTCGTCCACGGAAATCTTCGGCACGCGCCTCCTCAGAGAAATCGAGAGCGAAGAAGGAAATCTTGAAGATGTACGTCGCTCCTTCCTTCTTTCCAAAAGTCACCACCTACTTTCTTATCGATAGCCTCAACCCACCCAACATCAGCTGACCTATCTACCCAGCTCCTCAAAGACCTCCGCACATCATCTAATCCGCACCCGGTACGCACCGGGATCGCGGATCTAGACACGCTCTGGCATTCGCACGGCAGCAAGCAGCTTTCCATTTCCGGGCGCGCGTTGCCGCTTGTTTACCACTTAGTCACCACGCTCGTCTCAGCGGGCGGAACTGTGGCTGTTGTTGATGTGGATGGCCGGTTCTCGCCGTCCTGTTTATTGCCTGCTCTTTCCAAGGAAGAGCTGAAGCATGTTTATGTGTGGATGCCTGGCAAGGAGAATTTAGCAGTAACGCTAGATAGCGTGGAGGGATTTATGCTGGGCGGTGGGGCATG
>QGMK01001369.1:0-10547 GCA_007825345.1 Lachnellula suecica | reverse complement strand
GAACCACCGCCACGTCGCACGGCCTAGAGAAGTCCCAGCGAGCCTGCTCTTCCCTCTACACACGCGATCACATTCGACATGGCTGGAACGCGTAATTATGACTTCCTGGTACCGCAGAATCCTAGACAGTCCGGGAGTGCATCGCATGCTAACGGGACATAGATCAAGCTGCTGCTGATCGGCGACTCTGGTGTAGGCAAATCATGCTGTCTTCTTCGATTCAGTGAAGACTCCTTCACGCCGTCCTTCATCACTACCATCGGCATCGACTTCAAGATTAGGACGATCGAGCTGGATGGAAAGCGAGTGAAGCTCCAGATATGGGATACGGCGGGCCAGGAAAGGTTCAGAACCATCACAACTGCGTACTACAGAGGTGCTATGGGGATTCTGCTAGTCTACGATGTCACAGATGAGCGCTCGTTCAACAGTACGGCTCCCCTGCTTGCTCCTTGTCTTCCAACATAGCTAACATATCTCTAGACATCCGAACCTGGTTCTCGAACGTTGAGCAACATGCTACCGAAGGTGTGAACAAGATCCTCATCGGCAATAAGTGTGATTGGGAAGACAAGCGTGTGGTATCCACAGAGAGGGGACAACAGTTGGCGGACGAGCTTGGTATTCCGTTCCTTGAGGTCTCGGCGAAGAGCAACATCAACGTAGAGAAGGCATTCTACAGCTTGGCGGCAGATATTAAAAAGCGAATCATCGACACAGCGAAAACGGACCAGGCAACTTCCCAAGGTGTAGACGTTGGAGGGCAAGGAAGTGGAAGCGGACTGGGAGGCAAGTGCTGCTAGATATTAATGCGTGGATGATGATGGTGAAATTGCGGTGCTTTCCGTTTTTGTTTGTTTAAGAGCAGCTTATGGGCGGAGTTTGGTCACACGGTATTACAAATTAAAGGCACTTTGACTTTGCATGAATGAGAGTGCAATAACAGCGGTGAAGAGTTCGAGCTACCATAGAATCTCTGCATTTACTATGGGAGGCAACTCATCGCCTGGTCTATGGGTTTTCTTGGGGGGCATGGAGCGCTTGTGCCACTCCCTCACGAACCTCCGGGCTTCATGTCGGTCTCTCAGAGATAACGCATATCTAGCAGGCGGTCTAACGCCATGCTTCTTCGGCCCACCCTTTTCGCCCTCCTCGTTATCTGAGGGACCTTGGAGCTGCACAAGCTCATCACCACCTGTAGCCAACTTCCAATGCAGATTGCGCTGCACCCCATCGTCCTTGATAGCCTTCAAGAGATCCCAGTGACTGATGTACCCAGCATCTGACGATATCAACACTATGTCTTCTGCCTTGCTCTTCCTGGCCGCGATAGCTGCCGGCCCACCGTTTTCCAGTAGCCGGTTCATTACTGGTCTGTAGGGCTTCGAAATCATACGCAGGAACAACTTGTTCTGGGCAGGTACGAGAGTGAAGCCTTGGATGGTTTCCTTCATATCCTCTCCAGTTTTGAGCAGCCCAGGAGGAAGTGGCAGGCCCGGTATACCTGAGCTCCCCCACTGGCCTTTGAGTTGGGCTAGCCTCCATAGACGGAAAATGTTATCCAGATAGGCCTTTGCTGCCGCATCGTGGGAGAAGATGAGGAAGTAGTTGCCGAGGGGTCGAAGTGTATTGTTGTCTCGGTCCTGGATGACTATATAGACATGTTAGTTGCGTCTAAATGTAAAAGCAGTGCAGAGCTTACCTTTCACAATGCCACTGGTCCACCCCTCAATATGTTCACCCTTAGGACCCAGTCTGAAAAAATCGCTCTCCTCCAACGTCTTCATTCCGGAATTCAGTACCAGCACACTCTGCATCGGTATATTCTGTAGCTCCTCTTGTCTCAAGCTTGATTCCCCCGGCCGGAGGACCCTAAATACGCCCTGCTTCCTTCTCCGCTCGTTGTCGCTATTTGTCTTTCCATCTGTAACTTCACTCTTCGCATTCGCCCAGTCGAAAGCAGGCAGTCTGTCCAGCTTATCCAACCTCTCTTCCGCCTTCTTCCTTTTCGAGTCTTTCTCCTCGGGAAAGAGCTCGTCAAACAACGACAGTCCCTTGCCTCGCGTTTCCTTCTTCGAGTCTTTTTCGAGCCAAGACACGCCGCTGTCTCCCAGTCTCTTCTTCGGACCGGCTGGTGGAGGTGCTGGCGGAGGTGCTGGCGGAGGATCTGGTTTTGGGTCTGGCTTCTTGCCCCAGGTGGGTGATCGGGTGCTATCGGATTTGCAGGCGCGCTGGATGTGCGCGCCAGCCCGCTGTCGCGACGTCCATGCTGGCAACAGAGACTGCGGATGCAGGGATCGCATCAGCAGCATCAACGTTGTGCAATGGCATATGTGCAGGCTGCAAAGGCAATGGTGGTTGTTGAGAATGGTTTTACGGCTGCTGAGCTGTGATGTTTTGGGAAGGTTTGGCGACTGCATTAGCCACTCCACTGCATAGCCGCTATACCCTATAAATCGTGAAAACCGCCAATGAAGTATTAATTTAAAGACGATTAATCTTGGGTGCAAGTAATACGATTAGTAAGTATGTCTTCATAAACTAAAAGCTTTTCAAAGGTGGTTGAAAAACGCATAATATAGCAGTATAAGAGAAGGTTAAGCGGAATACCTGCAGCTGATATGAAAATGTCTCGAATCAAATAGACAAATCCGTAATTCAAAGAGCCCATCAAACAGAATTACAGCTTAAAAAATTACATATTCAAGCAAAAGTATGCCATTTTAGGATCTATATCACATCGTATATTATTCTTTCCGGGACCAGCTCTCAAAAATTTGGGACCCAAGCGGCGCTACTGTAAAAAAGTCCCATCTCGTGTGAGTCAATCTCGTCCTCCAAAAATGTTTATTTTTTCCCTCAGGATCAGCCATCAACAACGAAAACATGACGAACACCACGCTGAAAGTACGGCCGTGGCCTGTGGGAATGCAAGAACGACCAGATCAAAAGTGCATATCACGTGTCTACCTCTCCAATGATGCGATTAGGAGCTTAGGATTGCAGAATACAAAGCCGTGCTATATCTGGAAAGCTGGAACGGAAGGGCAGAGACGAGAAGCAATTGTCTGGCTTTCTCCGTCGGAGAAAACCATCAACAAGGATGTCATACAAATTTCGAAAACATTTCAGGGAGTGTGTAGCCTCACGCTCACCGACGAAGTGAATATCTGTGCAGCTGGGCCTGCTTTGGAATCCGTGGAATCCCTTACTTTGAGAGACATCACTCCTGATCTCGGTGTGGATCCTAAGGTTGGGTATATGAAGGATAGGGATCTGGCTCCTTGGGAGTGGTTTCTGGAAGAAAATTTGAGTCAGTGGTTCCTTCAGATGTCTCACCTGAGATAAAATATTATTCCAATGGGTAGATATACTAATACTCTGCGTAGAACGTGCAGAGGTTGTGTTTGGCGGTATGATCTTCAAGGATATTTCTCTCCGGGGTTCCAAGCGAACATTCGTTGCTACTGCTGTCAATGGGCGCCCAACCGGTCAAGGGACATTCGATGTCAGCACCTCATCTGTGAAGATTTTAAGTCAAGATGATTCTCAGCTCAATGGTTCCCAACCTCGACTCGAAATTATCAACCTCGCGGGTATCGATCAAGCCTTGAAGCAGCTCAATACCTTCCTCGCCATCTTTGATCGTGGTTTACAGATCTCTGCGTCAGAAAAGTCCTGTGGTGTACTTCTGCACGGTGGGTTAGGCAGTGGCAAAACGCATGTCATCAATAAAATTGTCGAAACGGGCTGGGGTAAAGTTCATAAGATTGATTTCAAAGTCAAATCAACAGAGATTCCAAAAGTCTTTCGAGATGCGAAGCTTTACCAACCTTCCATAATAGTCATCGACGATCTGGAAGATTTGGTCTCCAAAGAGGACTCGGTATCCAAATTAATGACCAATGTCATCGGCGAGGAGCTGGACAATCTTGTCAAAGGCTGCGAGCATGATGCTTTACCCCGTGTTTTGGTCATTGCGGCTACCAGCGATATCCTCAAAATACCAAGTTCTCTGAGGACTAGAGGCGACTTCCAGTCAGGCCGCTTTCAGTCCAATATCTTCTTGTCGATACCCGACGCTGCTAGCCGAAAGGCAATTCTCAGAGCCCACGATTTGGACTTCGGTCCAGAGATCAGCCTAGAGAGCAGGGACGAGATTTTCGAGAAACTTGGGGACCGAACACATGCTTATACTCCAAGGGATTTGATAGCATTGTTGGGCAAGGCTTGTTATCTGGCCGAGGAGAGAACGCTCACAACTGACGAAGACCCTCCATATTTTGTGAAGCCAGAGGAGATCGAGCAAGCTTTCCTCAAAATCAGACCAACCGCACTGCACGACATCACCCTAAAGCCTCGGAAAGTCAGATGGGATGAGATTGGCGGCCAAGAATCTGTTAAAGAAGCTCTCCGCGACGCTGTAGATTTAGATCTAGAGGTAAGTTGTTCGATTTGTGAGGTCACGGTGATTAAGCTGATGGTTATTAGGACCCCGAAATCATGGAAGGCTCAGGAGAAGCTATCACAAAGGGCATTCTTCTATATGGTCCTCCTGGATGTTCGAAAACTCTCAATGCCCAAGCGCTAGCTACCGAAGTCGACCACAATTTCTTTGCCGTTAAAGGTGCCGAGATGCTAAACATGTACGTCGGCGAGTCCGAGAAAGCGGTACGCGAAATTTTCGAACGAGCCCGGAATGCGAAGCCGAGTATCATCTTCTTTGACGAGTTCGACTCGATTGCTGGGGCGCGTCAATCAGGAAATCGAGGCAGTGGCGTCAACATAGTTACCACTCTTCTCAATGAGTAAGTTTTGGATTTTTAATTTCTATTTGGGGGCTCTGATAATGTCTCACAACTTTTGAGACATTTTTTATGCAAACTGGAAACTCTAGACTAACTTGTCCAGACTCGACGGTATCGAATCTCTAGAAGACGTATTGGTCCTAGCGGCTACGAACAGACCCGAAGCTCTAGATCCAGCAGTTCTCCGACCCGGTCGTTTCGATAAGTTAATCTATGTTCCACCGCCAGATACTGCTGGTCGGGAAGCAATCCTACGCGTCAGACTACGAAACCTGGATACAGCAGAGGACGTCGATATTACAGAGTTGGCTCGATTGACCGATGGCTATTCTGGAGCCGAAATCACTGGCATATGTCATCATGCTAGCCAAGCCATAAAGAAGAAGCGCAAGAAGGCAGGGCTCAAAGTGCCATTCCATATGAGTGATTTTCAGGAGGCGATCAAGGGGATGAAGAAGCGGGTTACGCCGGATATGGTTCAGGCCTACGAGAGGTGGGCAGCTGGAATTGTAGGTAACACGGACTAAAGTTCCTAGGAAAATGTTTCACAAGCTTTGAGAGATTTTTGAAAAGCTCCGTCTGAGATTAAGCGTGTGTATTGTAAACAATTTGCTGCGGGTTCTACCTCGAAAAGGGTGCATGAACTCGTCGTAATTGTCCCACAATGAGTGAGACTTTTTCTACAAACCGAAAATTCTGAAGCTCTAG
This sequence comes from Lachnellula suecica, assembly GCA_007825345.1. Lineage (NCBI taxonomy): Eukaryota > Fungi > Ascomycota > Leotiomycetes > Helotiales > Lachnaceae > Lachnellula > Lachnellula suecica. The sequence goes on along the minus strand of QGMK01001369.1, from coordinate 5,031 downwards.
TAGCTTCTGCTGTTGATGGGAATAGTAAAAAAGTACGCAACGCCAGGCTCTTGCCGAAAATTTAGAAGTGTTTTGGCCCACCGGCCTAAGGGGCAATAGACGAGTCCAATCACGTGATAAGCGTACTCAAGCCCGAAACCTGATAAGGAACGAGAAATAGAGAGATAGCAATGCTTGTGAGGCAGTAGAACTCGGTGGGCATGTCCCGTTGTTTAGATACTGTCCGATCTCGGTCAAGTTGATAATATGCCTTGCCACGTGGATGATTCTCGTTGAGAACACTGGCGCTGCATCTGTATGCTTACCGTTCGTGAGGCTGTGTTATTGAAAATGATCACACAATATGCAGCTCATATTCTGGGATTTAACCGTCCTTCCCGCGTGCTAAAATGGGATATATTCGTCAATAAACATGCGAGTGTGCCTTGTGGTGGCATGTAGTGTGACACTGGGGCACGGAAATAGTCTTCAACAGCTAGAGTTACACTCGGACTCTCGGAGTTTTGAAATAATGGCACGTTTTGCTGCTGATTGTGGTAGCATTGCACGTTCTGGTCTGACCGGCTGATTTTCCTGCGTTGCATTGCAGATCCCTCTCTGCAGTACCTTGCTTGAGCGGCTGGTAAAAGAACGTTAATTATAGATAGATAGTTCGGGCAGGTGATTCCGATAGCTCAACAGTATCCTGGAATGTTGCAATCTTTGGGAGAGAGTTGCTTCTCTCGATCGTGCTACTTTGTAAACATGCACTCTTGGCCTGTAAGAAACTAATGCCATTCCATAACCGAGAAAAACTGTGAGCCGGATGAGAGGCTTGTAGGGTATTCTCCGGTAACACAAACCCGGTTTCGGCCCCCCAGATCTGACATGTCCCCGCATGTTTTTCCCGATTCTCGTTCATTGCTTCAGGCATCCACTGCAAAGCATCCTATCAATCTTTCGAACGTCGCTGCAGTCACTCATGCTCATGAAGGATTTTCTGCTTCGCCTTAAGCTTGCTTAAGGTTGTGCGATTGCTCCTTCTCGTATGTGCATGTCCGGCCACCGAGCCCCTTCGAATGCAGCACTTATTAACACACCCTTCGAAATTCCTTCCATTGTGGCAGAGCTATTGCCGCTCCTCGTGAGCCAAGAACACAAATGAAGGAAGTAATGTAAGCTGGAGGCGTGTGACTGCTTTTCGTATATCGATTGGCACATCCTGTGATGATTCAGGGAAAGGAATCATGATGGTCGTAACAAACAAGCAAGACGTGTATTTTTTAAGGAGCCAGTAATAAAGATTCTCAACACTTCGAACCAAATTGAGCCCAGGCAGATCTGCGGAGAAGTGATGATCTCGCCATCAGTAATTTCTTGGTATCTCATCCACGTCAATCCGAATAGTCTTCATAATGGCGCCTTCCTCAGCATCCGGCTCGCTCAGCCTTCTCGGTCCTGCCGTAATATCAACTTTCTGATCCGCACCCCTCGTAGTAAGCTCCAAACTATCCAGCCCCCTATAAGCTCCCGCCAAATCCCTCCTCGAATCATACGGCCCCTCGACATGATGACTAGCCCCGCTTTTTTGAGCCCCGGAAGACTTGAAGTAAGATGGTGTCGAAGTGATGTTTGATTTGTTGGTTGAGAGTTTGGGGCCCATGACTTGGAAAAACTTAGGCATGATAGGCAGACAGGAACATATGAAGCCGATAGAGATCTCGGCGATGGCCCAGAGACCGACGGGGATGAAGGCACGGGTTTGGTCTTCGGTTTTGAAGAGGAGGATGCTGTAAACTAGACGGATGACAGAGGAGACGCAAGCCCTAGAGAAGAAGTTAGCAGATTACCCGAGGCAGGTGGAGGGCGGGATGTACAGTAGGCCAAAACCAAACACGGCTGATAGCTGGACTTTCTTCTTGCGTGACATTTGTAGTTGCCAGATGGAGAACATTGGCAAAATTAGAATAATGAAGTCCGATCCCGCGTTGACCGATCCAGCGGATACGATCAAAGCCTCGGTGTTGAAGCAAGTTCCGTGGCCGAGGAGCTTGTCCCATGCTAATTCGCGGGGGGTGCAAGAGAAGATTTCGAAGAAGGTATCTATGGTATAGAAGAGAAAGTTTGCCCACAAAACGATGTGAATCATGAGATACATAGTCATGTTCCCTTGCCGTCGAGGGACAAATATTCTCATGTATTGGAGTAAGATGGAAAGTTTGATGATGAACATGGTGGGACCGTAGATCACCTCGATCAGGTTCGCATACTAGAATGATGATTAGCCATGTAGATACATGTAAGTAGAGAGAATCTATACATAAAGAAGGCCGAAGAAGTCTTCAAGTGTAGTATCCCATTGATGCTTTCCTCCCACGCGCTTACAATAGACGCAAGGAACCAAGAATCCCACTAGCAATGCCTAAACTGTTAACGGAGTCAAGGCTCAAGGTTGATGAAACATACCCATCCCAGAATGGCAGTATCTTTCCAAAGTAAGCAAGCAGAAGTCGAATTGGGTTCCGTAAACTTACAGTCTTCCCAAGCCATGGACCGAGTGATGAACCTCTTAGTATATATGCGAAGGCACAAAACTATGGTGGAGATGGACAAGGCTACGATAACCGTCGGCACAATGTAAATCGCATTCGTATCATTGCTATGAAAGTCAGGTTCCACGCCTGGTGGGGGTATCATGGCGGGGCCATTCAGCAATTTTTGCACAGCACCCGGTGATAAAGCCATGATTCCGTAGTGTTTAGTAAACAAAACCTCGATGATAATAAAATTTTGACATCAAAAAAGTCGGGAACATCGAGATAAAAAGAGCCCTTGGAAAAAGGAGGATTCGCCTACAGGCTGCGCGCACCCGAGTTACACAGGCCCTGTTCCTGTCTGCTCCGTATCACACCCGAGATACCATGCTGCAGCCAACACGCTCGGGAGTTATTGGCCAACGAAATCCCCTGCATACTATCTTAATGTTGGTCCAGCAGCTCCTGACTGGGGGTTTGAGATTAAGCATAAGCATAGCGCGGGAGGGGGTTCCATGCTAACCGATATAAAATAAAGTGTTTTGCCTGCAAGCTCGGACGGGTTGGTGGCTGGGTGAAAAGGCAGAATAGTAAATTTTCACTTTTTCGGTAGGTTGAGCTTGCGGCTCAGCATTTATCCCAAAAGGGGTTTCTTCTCCCTGCAGTCATCTCCACCCCCCGATTTCGGAATGGGATAAACCCTGTCTGAATCTGACAGTCTCGGTACCGAAGCCCACAAGCTGTTCGGCAATTCCGGATCAAATGAGGTGCCTTGTTCTATAATGAGCTTCCATTGTACGTCTATTTCTAGAAGTACACTTGTACTTCATCCCAGGCCTAATTGACCCCACGCAGGGGCCCTTGTAAACACGGTGGGTTTTTATAGTAGTTCCTTTTCGACAGTTCTGAGGCCCCTGATTTAAAGTGGCTAATAGACCTCAGAAGAAGTAGCTCTCTAGATATTGATACGGAATCGCAATACAAGGTATTAGCAGAAGTCCTGCTAAAAACGTGCGCGTGCATGGGTTAAGTAGGGTATTGATTGGTCGAACAGCCCCCTGTAACGCCCTTGTCTGGAGACCAAACCTGGAAAAGTGGATGAGAAATATGCTTTTATACGAGTACTCTCCAGTGCTTGAACCCATAGAAAGTCTGCAAATCCACTTTCGCCGGACTTCTGCCGATACCTTGTACTCCACATCAAGGCTTCCAAAACACGAACAAGGCCAGTGTAGAATACACATCGCAGTCGTATATTTGCTTGGCGAAGCTTCCAAAATTGACACAGATGCAAGGGACAGAATCGAATTTCGGTAGTTCGTTGACCGTTCATCGTCCCATTACCAGATCTTGGCGAAGGTTGATGGTAATATAAGCTGCAGCAAAGCAAATCATGATCTTCACCTCGTTCCTGCTCATGAACGGGACGGCATTTGCAGGTCTGGTCTCGGAACTGGACACCCCGCAATACCTTCTATACCGTCACGCCTCCTCGCTTTCAACGTGGGCCCTAACGCGAGGCATGAAACATTTCAATCCTGTCAAAGTAGAGAGAATAACATCTGGTCTACGAATAGACTGAAGACGCCATTAAAGGATGTCGATCAATAATTCACGAGCAGCATAGTTTCGGATTTTTGCGGGTTGTGCTAGATGCGAAAGCTCAGATCAGTTGAGTAAGGCAAGCCCAGAAGGAATAACTCACAGACGTGGATGTCCCCCTATTCGAGGAAGATGAATTTGCACCCACGACCCTACACGCGGCTCGCCAGAAGACACCCTTTTACCAAAGATAACGCACGAGCAACCCAAGGCTGATGAAACATGTTGTATGGAGATTTCTCACACGCTTTGGAACACTCAAGTACTTCTCGACACTGATCCACGGTCACCAAAATGAGGCGAAGCTCATTTCCCAAGAATCCTGACAGCATCAAGCTTGAAATCGACCATTCAATCAATCCTCATTTGCACTTACGACCAGAGCAAGGTTCGGGGAATACGGGCACAGAAAACGTGGATACGAATAGAGAAAATGTCAAGACTAAGAGACTTTTGTCTGTCCTAGCCCTTATTTGAGAAAACTAACAGGCTTAGCAGTCCGGTTGAAGAACTCTTACAAGCTATACCATTTTCTCCAAAAACGATTACACTGCTTTATGGACACCGCCGGCTTGTTTTTTGCGTATTCGGCGAACTTGCCTCACCAACAGTATTTTTTAAAAAAGATTTCTGGGAGCTCATGACGTCGACACACTTGTCTCTCACAGAGCAATCGCGACTTACTAATACAATTTTGCCAGATGTTTGAGAAAGTTGATGGAAGCACCTGCCGCATTGGTGGCAGGTTGCTGGATCATATGATCCGACAGCAAGCACGGGGAGGATTCCTCCGCCAACACAGTGATGGAAGAGAAGGATCGAACATACAGTACGCAACAGAAGACCTTCAGAAAAGAAATAAAATCAAAGACGGTGAGATTTTAAAGCCGCGCCCGCGTCACGCACATACCCGTGC
>QGMK01001368.1:0-10568 GCA_007825345.1 Lachnellula suecica | reverse complement strand
GGGTCAGAGATTGAAGCTTTGTAAGTTTAAACTTTTATTTGGTGCAGCGAGATACTTGTATAGAAGAGAAGAGGGATTTGGATATTCATGTGTTTGGGGACAAATAGATCAACTTTTGGCTCTGAATGTTCAAAGATGTTAATGGGTATATCTAGGTACTATCTGAAAAGATATCGAGCGCTGCGCCAACGATACGACAAGACCTGATGCACGTCGCCACAGCACTGAAAGGATGGTTGTGGCGCGTGATAACCGGATAAATCCCACGCAACCACACACAACGAGAGGGTGAACTTGAACACAGCATATTCAGCTCGGGGCTTTTTTCTTCCGGGCCCACCATGCTCCAACCTCGAGGCATTCTCCCCAGGAGGTGCCATTGTTCTTGAGCAAGTCATTCATCATGTTCGCGTGCCAGCGGTCCCACTCGTCCTGCCCTTTGCCGCTGGCTTCCCGGAGCAGCGGCTCCAGACTTTCGATCATCTGCACCACCGTCAACAGGGCTGTCCGCCGCAGCGCTGCTTGCCCTGCTGTCAACGTCTTGCGATCCGACTCTCTGCTCTTGCCCTTGGAAGAGATGGCGTGGCCGTTGGTGCCTTGTGTGACGGCGCCGCCAACGCCTTCCCTCTCCCAGCGCACTTCGCCCAGGGGTATTGCCAACCGCCTGCTCTCTATTTCCGCCAGGTCTTCGGATTCCTGAAAGAGCATCGGCCGCATCGTCGTGCAGGGCATAGGGGTTAGTTTTCGTGTTTCGAGCGCTTTGGATATCCATAGATTGTAATCCATCAAGTATTGGTTCTGCGGTGCAGCTAGCGGTGTTTGTGGCGTCAACGTATACGTGCCCATTGCATTCGTATGCACCTGCTCCTCGTTCTCGCTGTCATCTTCGTCTTCCCTCGTCGAGGGCGGTGCATGCGGTAACAGCATTCGTAGCGAATGGTCTCCGTCCCAGATCTCTAGTGTCCCACCCGGCTTCAAAATTCGTAGATATTCGTCCATCAATACCTGCTGCATGCCCGTTGTCGGTGTAACCATGCTCAGGTCCTTGATCATGATCAAATTGAACTCGTCGTCGCGGAATGGTAACGGAACCCGCCGTAAATCGTGCTGTACAAATCGCCAATTCATGTCATCGTCAGAATCCACCCGCGGTGCCAGAGGCGCAATATCAATCCCCGTAAAAGAAATAGAAGTAAAGCCCCTCTGCGAGAAATGCCGGTGGCACATCACGCTCCAGAAACCTGTGCCGCATCCCACCTCCAGTACGCGTTTGGGAGGCTTGCTGTTAAACGCCGGCGAGCAAACCGGGCCATTAAAGACCTGGCATAGCAGCATGGTCCGTAAAGTTTGCCGGTGCAGTTCGGTGAGGTCGCACGGCAGCGGGTAGGGTAGCGTCAAGTCTCGTAAATGTCGTCGTCCATTGCGCCGGGCAAACGGCCTCGCCAGCAGCGTATCTGTCGGCGGGGGATCGCTCGAGGTCACGGCCGTGAGACCGCTGGATCCTGTTGTGCTGGAGATGCTGCTCGAGCGGCCCACGGTCTCACCGCGTCCTACCGCCGCGTAGGATTCTGCGAGTGAGATGGCATGCTTGCCTCGGGAACCGCTGCTGCCCGAGTTGGAGTTGGAGGATTGGGACTTGCGGTTGGCTTGGGCGGCGGCTCGAGCAGCTTGTGCCTTGGCGCGGGCCTTGGTGGTTTGGTTTGCAGCGTGTTTGTAGTCTGGCAGTGGTGTTGAGAGAGACATGCAATCGTGTGCTGCCTTCTCGTCTGAAGCTGTCGCTGGGCGGGCTTTTGCCTTTGCCTTTGCAGCTGGATCGGAATTGGATTGGGAATTGGATCTACTCGGGGATTGTTGCTGTTGTTTTTTATGCTCGGCGGATGCGGTTTTAGGTCTCGACTTGGAATTCGAGCGCGGCCTCTTGAAGGAGTGTTTTATGGGCTGGGCCTGGGAGAAGGGCGAGATATTTGAGTGTGCAGATGGCGGTTTGGACCGATCTGGGCGTTGGGTGGTGGAGTTGAAGAAGAAGCCGGCCTCTGCCATTTTCCAGTACTTACTTATTAGTTGACTTAGTAATAGTGGAGTGGAGTGGATGGTCAGGGCAAGGGTCCAGTGGTCCAGCCAGGAGGTCAGCAGTTACAGCGCCAGATCAGTTCCGTCGCAGTGGACCTCCCTCCGAAGCTGGCTGTGTTTCGGCCGAGTACCGTCCAGGCTAATGTACAGTTGCAGTGCAGTGCAGTGCAGTGCAGTGCAAATCTGGAGAAGAAAAGCTGGAGAAACGGAGAATGGAGTAGTACGGTATGGAGTCTGGCCTTCCGAACGACTCTTCTCCAGCTGTTCTCTGCTGGATCCTGCTGCGTCGTCCCACGTCGTCCAATCCCCGGATCCCCCAGTACAGCCTGCAAGCAACTTGAAGCAAGTGCAGACCTGGAGTGCAGTGGCAATGCTACCCTGGAGCTGGAACTGGAGCGGAAACGGGCACAAGCACAATTGCTGCTCCCTGGGCCGAATTCGTTACCAGCAGAAACCAATCGTTCCTCTACCAGTACTGCACCGTATTGTCATGGGTCGACAAAAGACTGACACGTGAAGTCGGCAACGGCCAGGGGATGGCTCGTCTCCGCATTTGGAGCCCTCCTTGAAAGGCGGGTTGATATGGAAGGGGGTGTACTAGCTGGCTCGATCCAGGAGAGATCACCAAGCACGTACATATATATATAGGAGGGGGGAGGGAGGATGCCAGCCTTATAGGGAGAACACTTTGTGTGAATTAAATGAGATGTGACGACGATGCTTCTCTGCTTCTCTGCTTCTCTGCTTCTCTGCTTCTCTGCTTCTCTGCTTCTCAAACCAACTCTTAGGGGCTCGCGGCCTTCCGCATTCGCATCTTGATTCATGGGATAACCATGCCCTTCACCTATCGGCGCCTCAACCATTCCCGGGAAGTGGACTATTGAGGACTCGAAATCTGATCTCCCGCAGCTGGGAGCGGCTCACTCTGCATGCAAACCTCAAACAGTATGTATACCCCCTATTTCCCCGCCTCTTTCGGGAGCTACCTTGTGCAGTCAGCAGCGCCTCATCACCTTCAAAACAGAGCCATGATTGGTGAAGTTGGTTGGTGAGAACAAGTTTCTCCGTGAGCTCGCGTGAGCTCGAGTATTGTGGCACAGAAGAAGCTTCTAGCTATGTTACGCCGTTCCCGTAGAGCTGGCCAGGCTTGGCTGGGTTGGAATAAGTCATGGTTTCACGTATTCCCGTCCACAAAGCTTTGCAGGCACGTTTTCCTTTGCAGGAACCATAGAAACCATAGAAACCATAGAAATCCAAATTACAGATCCATGGGACTTGATATAGGTCCCCAGAACCAGTCACCGTTCTGACGAGGGGCATATTGCAGGTGGAAGTTGTCCCCCGAGGCAATGGAGACCTGCATATGCCGATCGAGCATCATCTCATAACAAGATACAGTTTGAGCCTTGTGATACTAGATGCGGTGCAACGAAAGCGGGTGTCACCGCTATAAAAGCCAGCGCAACGGTCAGTGTAACCTTGAGAGGCAATCCAGTGACCTGTCAGATGTTTTCCTCGTGTTTGAGTTAAATGTGCATGTCTTGAAACAAGTGTTTGATTTTGAGCAAACATTCGTGTGACTCCGGCAGCTTGAAGGCGGGAGAGCTGCTGGTCAGTTGGCTTCCGAGCTACACCTGGCGATGCCGACTATTCTCGGAAGTAATGCCACGTGGAAGCCGCATTTGCATCATGGGAGCAGTTCGAATCAGGGGACCTGCAGGTTCTTGGTTCTGATGAAACAAGAGTCGGTAGAAACGACGAGCTCGAGAGTCTTAGAACAAGGATATATGGAAATAGATGATGGAGTAAGGAAGCAATAGAAAGTAGAAAATAGTCAGTTGACCTAAGTGAATGCAAAGTGATATTTACTTTATGGCGCTATAAGAAGTTGAAAGTCTGTGACTGTTTGAGTCAATCTATGAAAGTCTCGTGAATCACAACCCACCAAACTTATACTCAAGTGTGTAGTAAGCAATCCCTCCACGTGACCCGAGCCGAACGCGCTTGTGTTCATATCGTGGACCTCATGTGGAGAATCACAGCAAAGCAACCGCCAGCAGCACGACGACAAGGACCCTGCTCTGTGAAGCATCAATCGATATCTTGCACCCATACCGCCGCATTCCTTGGAAAACAAGGTACGAGCTTGCCTGCCGCTCTGCAAAGCCCGCCGGCACTCACGCCTCGCTCCCGAATCTTGCGCAACCAGCTCACAGTGAACTCCCCCAGCAGATCCTCTCCAAGGCTCGAGAGCTCACGGCAAAAGTCTACCCTATCTCTATACCATCTGCCAGCTCCTGGAGCTTGTCTGCAGCTGCGCGACCGCCAATTGTGCCTTCTTTCCAACAGCGTTACCTCCCTGCCGACTTCCCTCTGCCTCTGCTGGCCCCCATAGCCTCCCGAACGCGCTTGAGCCGCTGGCGTTTCCATAGCTTGGTCTGAATATCTCTCAACCGTAGATGCCCAGACCATTCCAGCAGACTTATGTGCCAACGAAGAAGGATACGATCCCCGCTCTCCCAACCACCACCTACCTAAATTTGGAGACGTCTTTAGATGGCCGATGGTTACAGATATCCGCCGCAGAGCGCTGGGAATTACTATTACCAACAACCTCCTACTCACCACGCACGACACATCCTTCGCACCAGCACTCCTCCCAATAGCAGGCCCTTTGCTAACGGCACTCCGTCGCCCTCTCGATCTCCAGACTCGAACTCGCCAGCGCAGAATCCATACGGCATGTTTGGACAAGGAAATCAACATGGGCAGCATGGCCGTGTCAATGGAGGTGGCCGAGGGATGTCGATGATGTATAATTACGGCCATCACCAAAACCCACAACACCAGCACCAGGCGAACAATCTTCCTGACCATACCACACATGCTACGAATGGAAATGCCCTCGGGCATCATACGACATACTCTTCCGGGATAATGTCAAGCGCAACACCAAGCTTTACACCAGGCGCGCTCCAGAATGGACACTCAGGGGTGACTCGTGGAGGCCAAGCGCAGCAGATTACAGAGCATTGGGCGGAGCAGGTAAAGCTCCACAAGGAATCTGAGAATGCGAACAATCAAATGGTGGATCAACAAGCACCCAACCACTTTGCTAGGCAGAAGGCTGGGGAGAACCGGGGGCTTGCGTCAGCATCGAACGTCGACGCAGTTGTGGCAGATGAAGAAGACAATGAAGACCGTGGGCGACCTTACCGTCAAGAAATGGTAAAACGACAAGACTGGCATAACATAGATCTAAGCGGCCAAGGACTGAAAGTACTCGCGAGTCCTCTGTTCAATTACAGTTTTCTGAACGAACTCTACATCGCCTCAAACAAAATCACCCAGTTACCTTCCTCGATCGGGCAGCTGCGGCATTTGAAGCACCTTGATGCTTCGTTTAATAACATCAGTGACCTACCGCAGGAGCTTGGGATGTGCGTCTACCTCAAAAAACTTCTGCTGTTCAACAACAAGATTAGGACCTTGCCAAATAGTATAGGCTCGTTGTACCAATTGGAAATGCTGGGTATTGAAGGCAACCCTCTAGATGTGACACAAAAAACGGAGATACAGGAGAGAGGGACGAAGGCGCTGATGGAGCTGCTGAGGGAAAACGCCCCAAGTATGGTAGACCATCCCTTTTCATGATGTATACTAATCGTGATAGTGCCCATGCCTGCCCCCGAACGGCTGACGATCAATCTTCAAGACTTATCTGCAAGCCACGACAAGTTCAAAATCGCTTCCTTTAACATCCTCTGCGACAAAGCTTGTACAACCGCACTTTACGGCTACAACCCATCGAATGCCCTTCATTGGGATTACCGAAGAGACATGATTCTAAATTCCCTCCGAGCACAGAATGCCGACATCCTTTGCTTGCAAGAAGTGGATTCAGACACGATGACCGAGTTCCTCAGCCCCAAACTCTCGTACGATGGTTACAAAGGTGTCTTTTGGCCGAAAGCCCGAGCCAGGACGATGCACGAGAAGGACGCAAAATTCGTCGATGGCTCCGCGACTTTCTACAAGTCCGACAAGTACATACTCCTTGAGAAGCAAGTCATCGAAATTAGTAATCTCGCCATCAACCGACCAGACATGAAGAACCAACACGATATTTTCAACCGAGTCATGCCGAGAGATAACATTGCCGTGGTAGTGTTGTTAGAAAACAGAATGACTGGGTCGAGATTAATTGTGGTCAATACCCATCTTCATTGGGATCCGGTTTATGCGGATGTCAAGTTGATCCAGACAGCTATTCTCATCGAGACTATCAACAAAATGTCGGAACGGTTCACGAAGAAGCCAGCTTGCGTAGACAAGACCACGAAATTTGGTCTAGTAGACGAGAACGACCCTCCGGAAGTTGAGCCTGCCCAAGAGCCAGCACCGTCAATGGAGTACTCAAGTAACACTCAAATCCCCTTCGTCTTCTGTGGTGATTTCAATTCGACGGCAGACTCCAGTGTGTACGAGCTCCTATCCAAAGGCAGCATCAAACCGTCGCACAAGGAACTAAGCGATTTCCAATACGGAAACTTCTCCAAGAACGGTATCGATCACCCATTCTCGCTCCGTTCAGCGTACAGCGCTCTCGACAAAACCCCCGATCAGCTGACCTTCACCAACTACACGCCCGGATACGTAGACGTCATCGACCACATTTGGTACTCAACAAACACACTCGAGCTCGGATCTCTGCTCGGAGGCGTGGACGCCGAGTACATGAAGACGGTACCTGGATTCCCCAACCACCACTTCCCCAGTGATCATCTCTTGCTCGTGGCGGAATTCGCGGTCAAGGGGCGCAAGGAGAAGAAGACGCATCCCGAGCCGGATTTTGGACCTTCCAGCCGGCGGAGGGACTAGGATTTGCTTTTGCTTCTGACTTGGTATCGAGCGAGGGTGGTCTGGTCTCTCTGGGGCTCCTGTTGTATCATTGATCGAACGGGACCGGGCTGGCGGGAATGGTGTTTGGGCGGCATGTGGACCTGGGTTTTAATAGGAAAGACCGGAATGCAAATACAAAAATCCTCTTTGTTTTTTGTGTTTCACGTCGTGCGTGGAATTGTCCATGTTGATTTTGAAGAAGAAACTCGGCCTTGTCGTCGCGGTGTTTTGATAGGTGGCGTTGATTGTGTCTGTCTTTTTTCCTCCGTGAGTTGGGTTGGTGGTTTGGTTCAGTGCATTATATGTTGTGTTTTCGGGATGGCAGCAATCCTGTGAGGAGGTGTGGAATGGATTGTTTACTCGCCGCATCTTGACTACGCGCCTACTGTGACTCGTGACATGTGATGACCGTTTTATAGCAAGTGCTTTCTTTACAATCTGATTCACCGGTAGCTACTTTCGTCCCCATTCATATATATTTCCTGCCATTCGAAACGCTTTTAGTCTATTCAAGGCATGGTGAGCAATGTTCGTCCTCGCTTTCATTTTTACTTATAGCTCATTATGGGTGACGAAGGACATTTCTAGAATCCTCAAACAAACCTGTGACTAGAATCTTCTCCTCGACGGTCTGCAGGATCTGGTTCGATTATTCTGTGAGGATTTCAGTATCTCGTGATACCCACGGCCTTCATCGTCCCCAGTGACCCGTGCGCCACCTGGCCCTTATTCGCGGGTGTACCAATGATTTGTTTGGCAAATTATTTGCCAAAATAAATAATTGACTTTGAAATGCCAATACGCTAGTGGCTATCCTTGTTTTCCCTCACCGACTTTTTTGATCATCTGTTGAGGAAGGATCAATTTCATCGTAGCGACTCAATTTTTGCGCATCACTGAAGATGGCAACTACTGATGTCCCAACGGCGATGCCAATCCGAACGAGCAATTTGGAGTCTTCGAATCTCAAGTTTGGGCCGGCAAAGGCTACTGCTTTGCGAGAGGCCGGAAATGCCCTGTACAAGTCCGGTGATATACTTCAAGGTGGGTCAGTCTCCGCCTCGCGCCGAATATAAGCTAATGTTTCTTGGGCAGCGGTATTTAAGTACAAACAGGCCTCGAGAATCACTCCTACAGACCCCATACCCCTCCGCAATGTTTCAGCGGCCTTGTACGAACTAGGCAAATACCCAGAATGCACCCAGAAGGCTCGTCAAGCTTTGGATATGATGGAAGGCGAGGCCGCAGACGACTCCCAATCGCAGAAGCTGCAAAGTCGAATTGCAAAGGCAGAGATGCACACCAATGAACATTCCGAAGTCGAAACAGCGCCAGAGAAGGATCAAGCTGCTCCACAACTTACAGAAGAGCCGTCCCTCCATGTACACCACGCACGAGTATTTCAAAGTCGGCCATGACGAAATCGATTCCCTCTTTGACGGGTGGATGGTTGAAAAGCATGAGCCAAAGTTGAAGAACTTATCTTTTATGTTCACTGGCGTCGGCGATGGCCGTCATCTTTTACAGACTTTCGTCGATATTGCACATCAAGAGAAGACCCGGAAAGTGTCCAAGCGAACGTATCACTTTACAGTCAACGATGTCACGAAATCATCTCTATTAAAGAACTTGATTGTCTGGATGATGCTTGACCAGGTATCCCGCTTAGATGTGCAGTCAGATGAAGCCTTGATGTTGCTTAACACCATCTACTTCGTTTTTATATCCGCCCTTATGCCGTCGTACGCCTTTGATCAGATGAATCAGACTATTGCTAAAGCTTTGAAGGCCTTAAAGCTTGGTCGCCAACCCCTGAAATGGCTACATTTCTGTGAGGAGGACTTTCCCCTTCATATTGAAGCTTTGAAATACTGGAACGGCGATGCACAGAACGCTTGCAACACAGGCAAGATCCTTCGAGGGGTTTCTAACAGTATGCGAAGATGCGAAGGCTTCGTTCTTGACCCCAGGCTCCAAAAAGAAAGGCACATGTATGACGCTGCTGCGATCTTATTCCCAGCAAAGAAAGTGCTTCAACTCCACGACCCGCAATTGAACGACCTGATTGAGAAGTATCTAGCGAAGTCAAGGAATAACGATATGGAACGCATTTGCATGCACGTTCAGGATCAATGGCATTTCAATACAACGATGCTTGATCGGGAGTGGTACAAAAGTCTTCTCGCCAAGCATTCGGACGTCGATGTTGGGTGGGATCCGTTTGACTCTCTTTTCCGTTTCCCGGCAGAGAAGCTGGCCGGCATGACTGCTTTTCCCAACAGATTGTCTGATTACATGTCAGCCTTCTTTGTTGGCGCTGCCAATTCCATCAAGCACCTTCGTGGGAGGTTTGAGGTTGAAGCGTTGCTTGGAGGTTATGTTGATGTTGCAGAACGAATCCAGTTTGGTTTGTACGCGGATAACAGCGCGGGTGACACGGAGACAGGAGTCGCGGAGCGTCCGAAGAGCTTTCCAACTCTGTATGATAGGATTCATCTAAGTAACGTTCCGTATGTTCAGCAAAACGCAAATGAATCATCTACTAATAATTACCAGCGATTACGTTGGCGGGCATCTCTCAACTTTCACCTACGCGCTGCCTCTGCTCCGAAGATCTCCATACACATTCTTGAAATCAAACTGTCTACGCAACGCGGGTTCTTTCTTCAGTCCTGAGGACTACCTGGCCGAATATCAGCTCATCACAGACGAAACTACTCTTGAGCAACTAGCTCAAGTCAAGATAGCAGAGTGGCCGATTACGAGATACCCCGGCCAACCTCCCATGTCGCTGTACACATCCTACAAATGGTCCAACGGGCCTCGCGGCTCTTCGAGACATGCATTCACCGACCTCCTGCCACGAACGAGCTTCAACAGGTGGTTCTTCGGTCTATTCTTCAGATGGGCCTTGCCATTCAACCAGGATCTCCCAAGAAGCAGCTACGTTATTCTGTCACCTCTAAACCTAACATTCCTATTTCACCTCATTCCAAACTTACGAAGCCTAGGCTACCCCTCACACTGGCTCTCCGAATCACTCGCCAGCATAATCAACAACACCGTCTTACCACCGCACGCCCACCCCGCTCATCGCCCACTACACCCGATGTCGTGGCGCATAGGCACGAAAAGAAGAAGCTCAGCACCGCGCTATTCGCCCACGAAATAGCAACCTTGACACAGCTTTTCCAGCCTCTCCTCCCATTCACAATTTCCTCCCCTCTCATCCAGCCATGACAAGCATACACAAATACATATTCCACCTCTCATCCCACACGCCCTGCAGTCCCGAACCCGCGTGTCTTGCCCTCGTCTTCACAAATCCATTCTACAGCAGCGGTCTCGTCTCTATCTTGACGCAGAACCTGCGAGCAGCGCTCGACCCTAGCTGGAGAGATGAGATTGATGGGAAATTCAGAGGCGCGCAGTGGGAGGCGTTTAGGGAGAAAGCAGTCGTTGTCTGGACGACGTTTGAATGGGATGTGGAGAGCAGAAAGGCGAGTGCTTGGATGCCGGAGGCTCTGGTGGAGATGATGGCGTATTGGGCGTGTGGGCTTTATAGGACTGATGTTTGGGTGCCGGCGTTTGAGATG
>QGMK01001367.1:0-10570 GCA_007825345.1 Lachnellula suecica | reverse complement strand
GAGGGTGATGAAAGCGGCGACGCTGAGGATGGTTGAGGCGAGCATGTTGATGTTGGATGTGATTGATTGGTTGTGATTAAGCTGTGGTTGATTATTGTGGAGGATTGATGAAAGATGTAGCGAAAGTGCGAAGATTTTATGAAAGGTAGGAAATTGTTGTAGATGAGTGAATTAGATGAGTGATGATGCTCCTATTCACAAGTCCATTGCTCTGTCTTTATACATTCTGAGCTTAACTTCACGTAGAGTAATTCTGCCAGTGCCACCGGGCTTGGTGCTTGCTAGTCTCATTGTGACCAGCACAGGCGCTGCGTTGTCGCTGATGTCTCTCGTGAAGCTCGAATATTGGGCAGAAAGTACGAAGAACCCGAGTTTACGAAGTAACGTATGCTTACGGTCAGGCTGAACTTTACGAAATTTGAAGTGACCTCAACTGTACAGCACATGACAAGGGGGCTGAAGTGGGCTTTGAATGAGCCGCAGGTAGGGTAGTGCTGACTTTGCTGTGCCAGGCTTTCAATGTCAGTACTCTAAATTATTCCCAAAAGAAACTTTCAAATCTCAATTGTGTAAATCAAAAATTGTAATTGTGTATCTGATCTATCACCCATTAAACTAAGTACAACAATTTATCCAGTTACTGGTGACGTGCAATTGCTGCAAACTTCCACGATATTTCTACCTTCACCCTCACGACCGGTAACCGAACCCGAACATGCACCAATTGCTTGAAATCTTAATCTCACGCTTTTCCCAAGTAGCAATAAGCACATAGTCTATTTTAAGAAGGATTGTGGCGCGGCACCGTGTAAGACGTTAGTGATGTTGGATTTCGGTGCGCTCTGATTGGCCAGGGGAGCGAGTGAGACCAACACGAGCAACGGTTACGTCAAAGTGCTTGGTTTTGATAGGGCTGAATGTCAGAAATTTTGGGGCTTGGTGTTTACATGTAAGTTGTACTAGATATAAAGTCTATTTAATATTTAATTGGGATTGGTCTGATCCGGTAAGATACGCACGATCTCACGACGCAACGGCCGTCTAGTAGCAAAGCGCGAGAAACTCGCATTTTTGCTCGGGACTTGGGATAATAATACGAGCTTTAAATTGCACTACGCGGAAGGTACTGGAGAGGTTCTTCAGCAGGTGGAAAACAGAGTATTCGAGAAGTGTTCATGAAGAGTCGGAATGTTGGATTCTTCGCTTGAGACCTCGGTCTGATTCACATATAACCCAGGAACAAATAAAACGAAAAAGACTGTAAGCTGCCCAAATCGACAAAAAAGACGGTGATGAGGTTCCATGGCGGAACCCTCATCAGAAATGACTACAAAACAAAACCCCAAAACTAAACTCCACCTTCAGTCCATCACACCCATGTAGCCGACTTATACCCAAGAGGGAATCAGGGATTGTTTGAAGACGCGTACTCGCTAGTGACTCCAATCATGGATCACTGTTCAAATCCTCGATATACAAGTACTCGCACTGATCCGCCAGCTCCGACTCCGAATCGTTGTCTGCATGAAGGAAGTCATTGGATTCACATTCTGATCTCAGATCTCGCTTTGCCTCCACTTGTCGTTCATCGAGACACGAGTCACAGTCTGACGGGCTTCCCAAGTCGGAAAGATCGCCTCCAAGATCTAAACCTAAGCTGCGTTTGAAGAAATCACAGTCACAGTCGTCCTCGTCGTCCCATTGTCTTGCTCGAAGTGTGGGCGATTCGCGTTTGGAAAGTTGTGCTGGGAAGGGCGCTGCGAAGTTTGAACAAATTACGTAGTCTAACGCCGACGGCGGCTGGATGTCATAAACGTTCGTCGAGCCTGCAGCTAAAGTAATGGTGGCGCTGGCAGAGGAATCCGCGCCTTCATCATCCCCGGCTGTTAGTACGGTGCACTGCGTTGACACGTTGTATTCGTTGACGTCATGGTCGGCCTCGACTTGATTATACTTGACATTGGCTTGATCTTCTCGATGGTTAGCACGATTTATAACGAGAGTAGATGAGGGACAACAGACCAATTTGTGTGAAGTCCCCTAAACCACTTTCAGGTACGCTGATTGAAACCTGGAAGGGCTCATGAGAGTTGGATGTAAAGGTCAAAGCCAATTCTGGGATGGATTGTCGTTTTTGCTTTGCAGCGTGATTGGAATCCACATGTCGTTTGGATTTCTGTTCGAACTGGCCGAGTGGGCCAATATCACAGTCAGAATTCGATACACAAGCACAAACAGATTCGCAGGATTGCAGCTGCCTTTCCTTGATTGCGGGCAAATCGCGAGGGATGGGGGAGCCACTGCAGTCGCAGAATTGTCTTTCCTCGAGTGTGGGTAGTGCTCTTTTGGATTCTTCGGCAGGGTCGGTGCTTGGAAGGTTGTCTACATCGGGTTTGCAGAATACGGCGTTTAATACTGACGGCGGGTCAATTTTGTATAGTGTCGTGCCTCCTGCCACCTGGGTGATGTTGACATTGTCGCAACGAACAGCCGCGTTGGTGGCGCCTTCGTTACCATTACCATTGTCATTAGCCACTGAACATACCCCACAAAATGCTGTCATGTTATATTCGTTGATGGGAACGCTAGCGACAACGTGGGTATAATTAAATTCCTCTGGTCAATAGTGAGCATTCTGTACTTACAAAAAATTAAAGAGGATAGAGGGTACCCACCGACTATGCTTGTTCCTGCTGTGAGATTGAAGGGTTTTACTGAAGCTGTGTGAACTTCGCCGGCTTCAGTTGTAAAGTTCAACACGAGCTCCAAATCCACTAGACTCGCAAGCGCATTTTGACGTTCCTGGATTACAGGCACAGCTCTCTTGTCCTGGGACTCTCCACCGGTCGTACAATTCAACGACAGAAGGCTTGATGGGGGTCCAATATGGTATATTGCCTGTTGTTCCGATGGGGCGAGGCCGGGAATATATGTAATATTGGGTGCAGGCAAAGATGAATCTCTAAGCTCTAGATGGCAAGCTTCCGACGCATTGAAAGTTTTGACATCTGTGCCGACAAGTATCTGAGAAAAAGACAAGTCCTTCTCTGCTTAACGATTAGCGTGTTTCCTGTAAGAAACGAAGATAAAGAGCGGGAAAACTCACTAATTTTTACAATGCCGTTACCGGAGGAATCGAAACTGAGCAATTCGGTCTCATTGTTGATCGCTGGAGCAGCAATGAAAGTGACGTTTACATCTGTAAGCGTGTCTCGTGGGTGGATATCGGGCAGTAATCTCTTGACGGAGGAAGTGGCAGGATCCATGCAAAGAACTGATTCCCAGAAAAACGGGTTTATGTTATAGACGTTCGTCTGGCCCTCGGCTAAGGTTATGGTTGCAAAGGGCCCATCATCATCGTCGTCGCCATTACCATCATCCACTCCCGAGACAAAGTCGTAGAGCTTGCAAAGGCTTGATACGTTGTACTTGCTGGTGTCTTGGTTGGCGGAGACTTGGTTATATACAATACCACCTTCGTTCTGGACTTGTGTGCAGTTAGCATGTTTCCGTCCTCAACAGGTAGGGAGCCAAAGGCGATACTTACGTATTGGGTATGGTTGTCCAAAACCGTTGGTAAAGGTGACATCGGAGGTAACATCGGAGCTATAGCCGTAGGAGGCTTTGAAGGTCAAGACCAAGTCGGAGGTGGATTGTCGTTCTAGTATTCCGGGTTGTGACCAGTCAATCTTGTCAAACTCAGTCGAGTCGGACCCATTTACGAGGGTCAAATCAAAGGCTGGAAGAGGTTGTTTTTGTCGTTCATGCACAGCTGCTGTCTGATCTGAGTCTTGGGCATCATCCGGGTCGAGTTCGCGATTGGCAGGAAGTGCGGCTGTTGCTGATAGAAGTGCGAGAAGGGTGATGCAGCCGGAGAAGTGCATTTTGAGAACTTTCGAGGAAGGAGTGGTGTTATATGGTTATCTTTGTATCTTTGATGTTTTGATGAAGTAATTGCTTGCTGAATCCAAAATCTCAAACAGCACAGTGGACATATATATATATATATATATGTCATTTTCGTAACTTCACCAGCACTGTTGCCTCCAACATGACCGGGCTGTTCACGGATGCCCATGCTTCCGATTCAGATCCGCCCGGCCTCAAATATTTCCCAACTCAGCTTGTTGTTTGCAACAGTTGGGTGGCCAGGACAAGATCGATGAATTAGAGTTGAGTATAAACCCAACAACGCACGTGGGTGTGAAATTTGGCCGTCCCAAAATAGTAGCCAGGTTGATCTGGGCTGCAGCCTCATCGTAAACTAACAGCAGAAGCGCGCGTCCATGGGCCGGCGTGGCTGTTGTTGGTGTTGGTGTTGGTAGAGGTCTGGTTGTAGGTCTCGGCTGAGCAGAAATCTCCCAACGCCAACATGATGAGATGATGAAAGGATGTGAAATCCGGTGAAGATTTTCGTTTATCTTCCAAGCTCATTTTCAACACAAGTGGGGGCGGTCTGAGGTACTCGACAAATGGTTTAGCAATGCTCAACTTTGAGCGAAATTTATTTCAAAGTTCATCTCAAACCACTTTTATGCGGGGACGTTCAAGTGGTCGGCCCGTCACTTGAACTCTAAGCTTTTCACCAGGTTCACTGCCTACGGCAAAGGAGCGCAGGTAAGAACCAAAGCTGCAGCCAACACCAACCCCAACAGCAACTCTCACCCCAACATTACTACATTAGTTGCAACACCA
The DNA here is from genome assembly GCA_007825345.1 of Lachnellula suecica. Taxonomy (NCBI): domain Eukaryota; kingdom Fungi; phylum Ascomycota; class Leotiomycetes; order Helotiales; family Lachnaceae; genus Lachnellula; species Lachnellula suecica. The sequence continues at coordinate 5,875 of QGMK01001367.1, read as the reverse complement.
ACACCAATCTTACCGTCCACAACCTTAAACTTAAGCTTCCCATCTCTCGGGTCGGCAGTGCCAAATACCCATTTTAGAAGCGCGGCTGAGCATCCAACTGCCGTGCCATCCAACTAGGATGTGTTAACCCAGCCTGAAACACAAACACCAACAAACACCGCAACGAGGCATACGGTGACTCCACAAGTAGTAATAAAAGACAAACAAAACCTAAGCGTAGAGGAATGGCCTTTCGTAGCCTTTCGCGGCAAAATTTGAGAATTACCCCTTGAAAAACGATCGAGGAAAGTCACGTGAAACGGCTTCGAATTGAACTCGCTATGCTACCATGCACCTCCGCCTGTGCTCATAAACCCACCGATCGAATAACCATGCCGAAACCAACGTACCAACCCTCTTCCGCACAACACCACGACTCAGAAAACCAGGCTTTAATTACAATACGTTAGAGCATGTTCAATGGGAAGAGAGCTGGAAATACTTACCGATGAGGATCATCCTTCTCTACCGTTGGCGTATCGAATGCATTGCGGTCTGCAAACGGATCATTCTCATCCTCCTCCTCAGACGGATAGTCGTCGACGGGAGGCGGGGGCTGGGCTGGGCGAGGGGGAGGTGGGGGACGCTGTTCGATGTGAAGGCCTGAGAGGGATTGTGCAACGTCGGGATCTTTGCCTTTGTCGGCCGCGGCTATTTGAGGTTAGAAAGATAAAAGGGGGGTGCGGGGAGATGTGTACCTTTGTTGTAGAGATGTGCTTGTTCGGCCATCTCGTCGTCTGAGTCGCTGTCTGCGTCGATGGATCGGTCGAGTTGCTCGAAGGTCATTAGTGCGGTGACGAGCTCGTCGTTTGCGTGGAGGAGGCCTCCGAGCCATTGCTCTGATTCTACGAATTGGATCTGGGTTCATTAGCAAAAGAATATGCGCAGAAAACGTGAAGAACATACATAACGCAGGATCTTTCGTCGAAGTAGCTTGCAACTCTCGAATTGGCGAACCGCGGGCTGGTTCTCGGAGATTTGTTCTTTCTCGCGGTTGATCAATCTCAGAGCATTGAGTAGATTAGTTGACGCGACCGAGGACTCAGCAATGCAGCTCTTCATGTTTTCTTTCTCGGCCTCCAGGTTGAAAGTCTTGTTTTTCTTCTTTGCCTCTTTCATGGCTTTCTTGGATGCCTTTTTAGATGCAGTTACAGGCGCTGCGGGAGCTAAAAATGACGCTGTCAAACCTCTACTTGATTGGCCTTGAGAGAGAGAAGTATTCCGAGAATGTGTAGCTGCAGGAGCTGGGGCCGGAGGAGGAGCTTCATCTTCGTCGTCTTCGAATGGGTTCTGCTCAGTCTCTCGAAGGACCTTCGACTTGTCTTGAGTGACCACCTGCTTGCGACGAGGAAGTTCCTGGAAAGTCATTAGATGGCGAGAAGTTTGAGAGAGCAACGGACTGACCTTGTAAAGAGCAGCAATTCGCTCAAGGCCACGAGTGTTCTTGTACTCAGCAGCCCATGATCTGAAAAGTTCCTTACACTTGTTTTTGACCAAAGGATCGGAGAGGTCTGAAGTACCGCAAACACGTAAACGCTCCAACAGCATTTCGTCGGCGAAAGTCCGCTGGAAACGGGCTCCTGCGTTCTGAATCAGGCCGTCAAGGATGGTCAGAGCTCGAATTTGGCGATGGACGCTTCCGTACTTCAGCTTCTTCCGAATGGCTCTTGCAGCCTCAGCAGGTCCAGTTGCCTGAAGCTTGATGGACTCTACCAGATCAGGGATACCACTGAAGTCATCGTCTTCAAAATGTTCGCTGGTGAGATTCTCAACAGCAACAGTGACGGCGGAATACGGTTTCTTCTGGTAGGTGAAATGTGGCGTCAGCTTCTTGATCCGATTGAGGAGCTTAATTTGCCTCCTTCTGAATCTGGAAAATTGCATCCCCTGAAAGCGATTTTCAGGACATTTGGCGGCGATCTCAACTTCGCTTCTTCTGGCCAACTTTGACCGAATTGGACGTACGAAATTGAGATCCAAGTCCTGGGCGCAGAAGGGAATCATTGCATGACTTTGAAAGAGGGTAGGAGAGAGAAGTGATATGAAACAGAAGACAATAAAACAACAAAGGGAAAGCATGAATAATACTTACAGAGGAGAACATATTGTGGCTTTATCCTGTCTGTACACAGGTTTCAAAAGCTGTGACACCTGCAGCTCTCCTGACCTCAATCTATCCCCTTGGATGTCGTCTTGTGCCAAGTACGATGGTCAGACTGAGTACTCTATCCCTCTGCAGTAGTGATATGGTGGCAATATGCAGACAAAGACGGCTCAGGCGGCTCTCACAAGGTTGATATCGAGCCGTACCGTGGAGGGGCAGGGCAGGGGCAGCCGGATAAGGGACGCGACTTGGCGGGGTAATCCGAAGCTGCTGTTGCTCTTCCCTCGTGACAGTAAATGTCGGATGTAAAATGATGCAGACGCACAAGAATAACAAGACGCAGGAAGCAAGAAGCAATAGCGAATATGAATGCGGTCCAAGATGTGAGATGAGATTGGGATAATTCGCGGGCATAAACAAAGCCTTGAACAACGGCGCCAAGCCCCTGTACATGTGACACCAAAGATCGCGGCTAGTGGGGCAAGTCTGATGAAGTGCCGGGTACAGCCTTGCAGCCGCCTTCTCCCCTCTTCATCACAACATCAACACCTTCGATTCTGGGAACTACGAGATCATCCATACTCTCCGGTATTGGGGGCGGTTGGGGCTGGGGGAAGAGGGGAAGGAGGTCCTTCAAGTCAAGATGTCGTCTTACACGGAGTGGGATCGCGAGGAGTTCCAGGTGGTTGGAGAGGAGGCTGGCGAGGCGTCAAATCAGTGAGTTGATCAGTAACAATTCTCTTAAGCTCGCGCCTGATGATTGAAGCAGAAACATCGAGGAATATGCATACCCATCCTCATTCTTTACCCCCGTCAACCAGAACCAGCCGCAGGCTCAGTACATAAACCCACTCGAAATGCATCACCACAAACCCATCGATGCTCTACCAGATACCAGTCTTCCAGAAGCCCCTGCAAAGAAAGTCAGGAAGAGACCGGCAGCGAAAGTAGACGTTGGACGGGCACACTCTATTGGGGCAGTGTGGGAATTCAGAGACGAGGGAGATCTCGGATACCAAGGACCAGAAGACCCCCAACCATCCAAGAGGAGGAAGTCAGCCCCTGCGAAACGAGCGAAAGCCCCTGCAAAAGTCCTCCCGCCGATTTCAGAGGCAAATGATGAGGGACAACCTGCCTCGGAACCCACCGACCAAGATCAGCAAGCATCACAATTGTCAACACCTCCAGATTCTAGCAAACCGGCGAAGGGCAAGCCAGGCTCCAAAAGTAAAAGGGCTCAATTGCCCGCTTTCAAAAATCTCACGGTCTCCAAGCCCGTTCCGCATCAAGATAAGGAGCCCGCGAGTGATAAGTCCCGCTCGTCAGCTACTGTCAAAAGTCAACTGGGATGGACGACGACTCAACAAGCTGTCAAGCTCGCAAAGACAACACTCGACAAACTTGCAGGCTTTCGCTACAAAGAACCATCGCAAGGCTATTCCCAAAAGCCAAGGTCCAGCACTTCTCAACCTACAATCACTCACTCAATCAAAGATGTGCAGGGGCCAGAGAATGTGGACGAGGGTGATGCTCCACCTTCTTCGGACTATGGACTTTTCCCACGCAACAACGACTATTTCAAGGAGGCTTCTTGGAACGTGGAAGCTGGCGACCTGTTCAACGGCGAACCTCTTGCAGCACAGCTTCAAGATGTCCAAGTCCATGACCGTACCTCAGAAAGGACAGGCAATACCTTCTTCTCGCAAACTATGGAAGGAGTTCAACCTGCTGTGCCTACGGAAAACGACTCGACACTAACCCCGCACACTAACAATACTACAAGTCTTTCAGAAGTCAGCCACGAAGGACCGGAGAATTTCTCATCGTCTCACCGAAATTCCACCTACGATGATCCCACTTCCAGTGAAGCTAGGGCATTAGACGAGCTGTTGGATGGCATTCAGATAAATCAGAGTAGCCTGCGTTCGGTCCATGAAGAATTGCAAACCCTTGGCATTTTCCCGGATAATACTTGTGGCGTCAAAAGCTCTCATACCATTACTCAAAGGTCATTCGCTCAAACTGCTACTTCCGCTACGTGTGCCGTCAAAAGCTCCCATGGCACCATTACCCAAGGGTCATTTTGTGAGACTGCTGCCTCCGAAGTCGAGGGCATGGAGTCTGTTCTTGCTGGAAAGAAGCCCGCGAAGGAGCTGCAAAATTTCGAACCAAGAGTCGAACCAGAGCATATTCGCAACCACAGTCATCCGCAGCAAGATAATGTTCAAGTTGAGCGATCAGACGACGACCGATTTGAGCCTCCCGGCCGTAATGTGTCAAAAGACTTTGAGCTTGATGAGTTTGACGAAGGGCTAGACGACTCCGACCTTCTTGATCTCGCCTCGGATGCCATCGTACCGGATACACAGTTCCAGACCTTGATCCCGCAAGATAATAGAAAGCTTGCTTCAGACCCCTTGGACCCTACGGAAACTGGAGATCGACCAGACATCTCCCAGCAAAGATTGTCAACGACTGAGATTGCGAAGGCCACTCCAATGGTTGCCGACCATCAATCCCCGCTCCTGCAAACTGATCTAGATGACGAATTCCCAATGGATGCGGAGGATGAAGAGTGGATGCTCGAAGCGGCGGATCAAGTTGGAGCTGTTCATGAGACTTTCGATGCGCCGGAAAGTGTTCAACACGTCTATGAAGATGCCCAGTCTGGAGAAGTATATGATCGTTCTCTTCAACATTCACCTCCTAAGCAGCGAACGCCAGTTCTGTCGCCCAGCAAAGCGGCCGCCAGAACTGGTACTGACAACATTAGTAACCCACAATCTCCAACTTTAGGATCGGGCGACGAAGAAGACTGGGCTTTCATGCGTCGGTCAGATGCAGTTGCAGATTCCCCTAAGCTAGAGGAAGACTATCGATGCTCCGTGATTCCAATACCACCACTGGTGCGCACTCTAGACAATTTCTTCAAGCCTCAAGCCACCCAGCAGACTATCGATTCGATGAAGGTGGTGCTGGACGACAGCCACGAATACCTCCCACTGAATCCCTTCGTACGACCCGACTTTCCCTCCTTGACGCCTGATCGTTCTCCTATTATCGGCGTCTCTACTCAGAGCTTCCTCCGCGTGTGCTTTCGAATTGGAGAGTTATTCAAAGAAGGCGGACGACGCAATGCACTTGGTCAGGACGCTATCATTGAGCTCTTCGCCAAAGTTCTGTTCTCGACTCGCGAGGCTGGTACCACAAAGCAGCTCTTCCAATTTGGAGATCTCTTTTCCGAAAAATCGCCCACTGCAAACGGCGTTCTCATGAACTACAAGACGACAGGCCTAGCTGAGAGCGAGAGCAGAGTATTTCTGGGACAGGCTCAGGGCAAGATGGCGCGGTGCTTGGGGCGATTGAAGAGGGATTCGAAGACGGGTTCGGGGTGGTTGTTTCATGTTATTATGGCCAGAGAAACGGATTGGGAGGAGATTCGGTGGACGAAGAGGATTGTTGGCGCTGGGCTTGTGAAGTCGGAAGTTCCACACCAGGCGTTGTGAAAGAGAAGGGGGGAATATTTTGCTATCATTGCTTCAATGCACATTTTGCTATCCTTGAACTGACATCTATGAAGAACTAACCAAAGCTCTAACACATTTCATTAGCTATTATACCCCTTAGATATTAGCTCAAATCAAGAACACATCAAAAGCATCCTCGCTCTCGCGTGGAAATACCAAAACCCGGCCTTTGCCGTCCCCATATCCCGCAATCGGCGGCTGATGC
>QGMK01001366.1:0-10569 GCA_007825345.1 Lachnellula suecica | reverse complement strand
TATTTTATAATTTTAAAAAATATAATAAAAGAGGAAAAAAGCAATAGCTTTTAAACAATATTTTTTATATAGCATTTAAGCGTCGAGACAAACGCTAACTAGGGAGGGGCTAGTGTTACAAAACACGTGACCTGGGGACTTTAAGCTTAGACGTTCTTAAAAACAATAAAAGAACCTTAGGGGCACTTCTTTTATATATATCTTATCTGGTCACTTGTAGGGCCACCTCGGGTTGGAGGTGTGCCAACTAATATAATTATATAATAAATTAGTTGGATCATTGCGATCTAAATGATCCGGATCGGAGGGATTATTTTGATCCCTATAATCCAGCATGACAAAGGTTCTATATAAGACCAGGCTTCTTCCTGCTAGATAGAAGCTTCGTGCTTAATTTAAATACAGTATTTTTATACTATACTTAGTAACTATCGACCTAGAGTTCACCTTCTTAACTATATTGCGCCCCTGCCTTACCCCCCAGCTGTAGCTACAACACCAGGACGCTACGCTACCCCAACCAACCAGCCCGAGCTCGTTTGTTACATAATATTGATTAGAACTTAAATTTTGTTTAGGCTTAAACCGATCCCCAGCTACCGTAGGGCCAGCAACGGAAGAAGCGAATACCATCTAGACATGATCCGCTTGTCTTTAGGGGTCCTTGGAAAACTGACTCCGTCCATTGTGATTGAGGTTCTGTCCGTAGGACGTCCTTTCGATGGCCCACTAATCATTATGTCTCGACAGTCTCCGAAACAGTCGGGAGAAGGGGTTAAGAAACCCCAATGGTCTGACGTCCAGGGACGGCTGTGGTGGGGTAAATTACCATCAGGTGTTGTCCAGGCGAAAATAGACTCATCGGTTCGTCTTCTGAGGATTTCTTCCTGGAGTCGCTGGAACGCTTTCAGACCTTCGCCGTATATTGGCACGAGCTGGACATCTAGTACTCCAACAAGACTGTACGCAACATCTTCGACCACGGTTGTCTTTCTTCTGGCCTGCCAGCTAAACTTCGTTGCAGAGCTGGCTTTTCGGAAATCTTCTTTGCCGTTAAGGTACTGGATTTTGATGCCGGTGGTTCTCGAGATGGTGGTCGCCAGCTCAGCCCTCGTGCCTATATGTTGCCATTCTCTGTCAAAGAAAACCATATTACGCGGTGCTAGCAACTCTTGCAACGTCCAACCGCGCTGGAACCATTCGGAAGTCTCTCCTTCCTGTCTGTCCCCACCTTCATGCTTTTCAAACGGATTGCCGCCTGCTGCTGATCTCACGACGCCCGACAAATACGTATAACAAACATCTGCTTATTTATACCACCTGAACATCGAATTGATCGCCCGGTTCATCTCATGCGAGCTCTCTTTGTCAATGCGGCAAGAGTCGATCCAAACCCATTTCAGCCCAGAATCCTTGTTCTCGCGCCAGTCCTGATGTCCCAAAATGCCACGCCGCCCAATCTCGAGTCCAACATCATCGCATCTCTCGAACTTTGGTTGAAGTTGACAACAGCTACTCCAAGGGCTGAGTCTCTCAAAAATTCAGCTACACATGACTCATTATTGCCATGAATCCACCCTTCAAAAGTATTCTGAAACCTGGCCAGTCCTCAACGCCACGTGGAAAAACTTCCAATCGTGCGATTTGACTGGCTTAAAGTGTAGAGAATGTTTTTTGAAGCGAATGAAATAGTAGCACGCCGGCGATGAATTATAGCACGAAAGTCAAATATAGATAGGTCAGAGTTTGAGACTTACTGCGGGGTTACATGAACGTAGGGAAAAGCAGAAGAAACAGATTGGAGCACGGGCTTTGACTCGCCGAATTTTCTCACCACTGCGGAGCGAAGCGGTATAAAATGAGGCCCTTTCTCTTTCTCTATCCTCAAGCTAAATTTTGGACTAGAGATTTTCCATTATATGGGGAGAATGTCTGCGTCGTACAAACTAAAACTCCCACAATCTCATAAAGATTCACGCGCCCTCTTGGCTTCTACTCCTGGAGTACTACTCCAGGACGAGCCCAGCTACCTAATGAGTTATTATCATCGCATCTTGACCGACCGAACGTGCATCGAAATTGGCAGCAGCTCATCTCCAAGTACCTCAATTCAATACCCCTGATAGTAATTCCACCACCCCACAAAATCTCTTAGAAACTCGAGGTTAGAGCGCTTCATGCTCCTGGAATGGAGCACAGTCTGTATCCAACCTTTGCTCAAAACTTACCACACTTCATGTAGAAAGAGGAGACGTGAGACATAAACCATGATATCTTTGAATGTACCGGGATTGGTCCTACAGGTCATGTGAGACAGGACAGCGCCGTGAGATGGGTATAAAGTGAGCTTCTAAATGCTATGTGGAAATGACCAGCAAATGACTGTCTACCAATAGATACACTATATCTGGTATGAAGGACTAAGCCTCGTTTTATTCATCATTCTCTGCTCAATATCGGGGGCATACGCAACCGTTTTCTCACGTTTTCAACCTCGCATCTCTGCTGGTTTATTTAATTAGACATGACAGCAAATATCACCTCGAACGAACGAACGAACGAACGAACGAACGAACGAACGAACGAACGAACGAAAGGAATCATTGACAGCAGACTGTGCCATCCCAAGACTCATGGCATGATAACACCACAACAACTACGGGTTTCGGATATCTTCTACGACAAACTAGAAAAGTCGTGGGCTTGGAGCGAAGTTGTGAAAGTCTGTCTCCAAGCGTAATATGGCTGATTTCAAGTTGTACTTTTGCTCTAGACTCTAAGTCAAGTACTGTGATGAAGCAATAAATACGTAGCTCAGTACGGGAAACAGAGAAGGCTACCGGGGTGAATTTCAGCGGGCCTTGTCCTTCGACTCCTGCCAGAAGAAAAACTGATTCCGAGCAGGTATAAAAAGCAGAGGGAGACAACTTTGAAGGCTATGCACGTAGACAAGCCAGAACCGGTCCGGAGTATGGGTGTTTGAGAACGCCGTATACCGCTCGAAGTATCAAGCATGTATTCCACCACCACACATCCCCCCCCAAATAAGTCACCCACCTAGACAACAGCTGCAACCGAATCTCGGACTTGACAGCAACTTTGCAATTGACAGCAAATACTCGCTCCACATCTCTATCTCTCTATCCCATAACCCAAGAACTAGAAGAAGCCAAGCAAGAAAACATAATTCCAAATGGCACAACGCAGGGGTGTCGGTTTCCAGAAGTCTTCCCCATGGCGGCGAGTTATCGTGCAAGCAGAGCTGCATGTATTTCAAACAGCAGAGGATGATGGCTTTATGTACCGAAAGGAAAGGCAATGAATGACAAAAACAGGAAGTGTGCCTTGAGCAGAAGGAAATATTGAACTTTTGGGGGCTTCAAATTCGATGACGGAATATAGCACTAAAGCAATGAGTCTTACCCAAACTTTCGGTCATGAAACTGTAAGGGGTGAGTTGGAAGGCCTTCCTCCGGTTCATAGTATCTCCATATTCGACGGAGAATTGAAGTTATGCTGGCACGTGATATGCCACGACTTCCATTTCCCCAACAACAATGGGCCGAATGGGAATTTAGAGCCAAGATCGCTGTTCTGAAATTGATGGCGGGCTGCGTACTGCTGGAAGAAGACTCGTTTCGGGTGTTCCTGCGTGAGTGTCGCTATGTCATGTGTTGAGCCCTGCTTAATAGCAAAAGGGAAATTGCGACGCCATTGGAAAGATGATCGCGTTCCCCGTTTATTCCGGCAAAAGCCCATATTCCAAAGTACCATCAGCCCCTCTTCAAAGTTCTGCCTGCCACCATCCAACCGCTCAAGATTTCCGTCAACGCCCATAACGCCCCATCCCCTATCATGAATGCTAACTACCTCTGTCAACATCTGCGACTACGGGATCGAAGACGGGAATGCCAGAGTTGTGAAAATCGAGGCGTATAACAAACAGAAATATGGAGTTTTCATTGTCGCAAAAGGTTTATAATTTACAAAAGCTATTTCGCCGGAGAAATATGAAATCTGCTTGAAGCTTGGAAGGAAGAAGTATGAAACAAACAAACATATCTTGTATAAGCCCAAGCACGAAAGATTTAAAAAGCAAGAGCTTTCAGGTTACGGTAGATTGATGTCGATGGAGATGAGAGCCAACATCAAAAGAAAACCACGTGATCTAAATCACTTGCCCAATAGATCCTCATGAAATAGCAAAATCATAGCAAAGAAAATACTCCCCTGACTCACCATCCCAGAGCTCTTTCCCTTTTCATATCTCCAGCGCAAAACCGAGATTTCCGGGATTGCTCATTCTCCAGCACGGCTGGGCCGTGACAAAAACTTCACCATAGCCGTCCGAATTTTCCTTTCCAGTTGAAGTGGCGACGAGATATGGAATTCCCCCTTCCCCTCCATTATTCCGATGTCGTTCGTGGGGTGCACCATTTGGAAATGCAGGTCGACATGCACACTGCACAGTCTGCATCGAAAGCCGTGGGGTTCAGGCTGCCATATGCATTTGTGCCTGTCGCTGAGAATTTGACCTGTGAGAGGCTGCAGAAGATTACAGGATATGCCGAGTGAAGCAACCGACGTCTTCCCGCCGTGTAGGTGGAAGTGGAGGTGGAGTGGTTTGCAGTTGCAGCTTCTCCGATGTGAGATTTTTTAGGCCGAGGATGGGATTGGCGGCCGGAAGAAACGCTCCTGGTGTTTGGAAAAGTGCTGACTGCGAAGAAGGTGTCTAGATTAATGGCCGTCCCGTCGGCACGTGTAGGCTTGCCTTGCCTTTTTCGATTCGATTCGATGTATGGTTGTCGTCACCACTCTGCGGGCAGTAGAAACGCATATGATATGATCTCCCTTTACATCCAAAAGTATTACAAAACAAAATGATCAGATATCAAAAATCAGGAGGAACGGCCAAAGGGAAAGACCACCTTCTAGTCCTTCAATCATTTGAATCTTGTCTCATAAATGCCAACACATCCACCAGCCAACGCGGAAAGTCAATAGAAGGTGTGGCTGCTCCCCTCCCAAAGCCGGCAGGTTTTCTTCGTCTGATCTAAAAGCGAAGCTATGCCGTATACGAGTAGCGCGTGTATATTTTAGGGACCACACCACGAACCCTTCATGGGTCTCCTGACTTTCCAGATTTTTGAAAGGGGTCTGGAACGTGGGTGTGAAGATCCGTGATATCAAATTCGATGAATCTCGAAGATGTAATCTCGTGATGAGTCGATGACTGTTGTTTGGAAGGCACGGGCAAGGCACCGAGATTTGTATGCTGGTTAGGCAGCGTCGAGTCAGCGGCGCTGATGAAGAAGTGGCTGCAGATGCATATTTTCTTTTGCACGGGTTCATGGGGTGTTCACGTTCAACGCCTCCATCTCGAACAGGGGAGGATATCCTCGGCTGGCCGGCCGTTGGGTTCCCAAGGGTAGGATCTGCGGGTTACAGGCGTGTCCCGGAGCCTGAGTTCTGGAGTGGAGTCACGCTGGCAGCTGGCCCATTTATGACATTTATTTGGGTTTGCAGGGTGCAGGACCGGGTCGTCAGGTACAGATCATACGAAGTAGCATGCACAAAAGTGGTGGTGCATGCAGTCAACTTGCATAAATGGGAGGATACAGGGACGCTATCTCCGTCCCAGATTGTTCATTTACTTTAGGGGATCTTGGGAGAGGAGAAGGCAGAAGAGGCTATTCCTGCCTAGACCGTGAGTTGCACAGGCTGCATCGTGACCGAGGTGGTGTTAGTGATTATATTTTCCCAGTACGAATACGTAACTGTACCGGTGCGGGAGTCCGCTACACAGGCGGAAGGCTGCGAAAATATGCAACCAGAGGCATGACCTGCCCATCGTGGGATTTTCGCATCGCGTCGTGGGTCTACGGTACTGCACGCAGCGCTGCACTTTGCCTGTGATGGGAGTGGGATCTCGCCGTGGACGATTCTGCAGCTCCGATGTGACGATGCTGCTGCTTTGCTCGAAGACTCAACCTTTGCCCTGGCTGTTGTCGGATGCCGCAGTCCTTAGTCCCGTTAATAATTGGAGTGAGGGGTTTTCTCGTCGTCTCCTCCTTTTTTCTAGCTCCGGCGTACGAAGTCTATTTATTACCAAGACACCAAGGGATTCGAATGGGGATTAAGGGGCAGCTGTTCGGTTTATAATAACCGCCAGATCCGCAGCCTCGTTCCTATTAGTGCGAACATTCCTCGACGAGGGCTGTGATATTAGTGTTTCTGGCAGAGGGTCAAGCTTGCTTCAGTTGGGATTGGAAATTACTGTATAGCTGCGTGGCTGTTCTATATTGAAAGCTTGTGACATGTGAGAGTCCAGGAGAAATTTACCTGTATCAGGGCCGTGGCCAGCCGAAATGTGTCAAGTCTGACAAGAGCTCGTGTTTGTACGGTAGATAATTTTGCCATCAGGATGACTCGACGCTCCTAAAGTTGGCGAGTCTCGATCATCACCTCAATCTGATGGCATGCACTTCTCGATGCAGCTATGAATAACAGGAAAGGGACATCGTGACTATTATTGGCGGTGACGAGGAAAGGCAGGCTGCTGCCACCAGTAAGATTGTTAAGATTGCGGGCGGATTAGGCTCTGTCTTCAACCAACGAGGGCCACGTTGTTGGCCACCGCCTTTCTGGGTTCTGACAGATGGTTCACTTTCTGATGATGCTCGGGACTCGGGAGCGTGTGGGTGGTGCATCAAGGTGCTGGGTAATCAATAGGCAGCCCCTTTGCGACTGGCTGGGTTGGCTGCTGGGTGGATATGATTCAGGAGCACGGCCAGAGGAGGACGAGTTTGTGTGTGCCCACTGTCCAGCATCCATACAGTAATCCCTCCATAATCCATACAGTAATCCCTCCATAATCCCTCCGCGGTGGACCGTTGGTTAGCGGTGCTGGACAGTGGGTGCGGTGCGGTGATGGCGACGGCTTTCCTCCGCAGCAATATGCAGCACAGGGCAGGAGGCAGGGTCAGCAGCGAGTAGTTCGTTTGTTCCTTTTCAGCCAAGTGGGAAGGGGGGAGGCCTCGCACTGCCAGAGGCTGTACAGAGATGGAGGAGGCAAGTTGTACGTAGGAGGCGACTCAGTAGTGGCAGAGTGGCAGAGTGGCAGAGTGAGTGAGTGGCCTTGCAATCTTGGAATGGGCAGCTCACAGTGTACGCAAGGTTACAGCTGTGCATCGAGTTTCTGTATTTAAGTGGTGAGAATCAGAATCAGAATCAGATACAATAATAGTCATAGTGTAGTCATAGTCATGATCACATCCAGAACAATCACAGTTACAAAGAATTGTTAGTACCTGCCTTGCCTTGGGAGAGGGAGAAAGGGGCCATCATCCATAGGAGAAAAGAAGGAGAGAGGCCCCGAAGCAGCAGGAGCAGCTTCGAACCCCCTTCTTCAGCCTTCCCCTTCCATAGCTTCTATTCCCACGGGAGCCATTGCCATTACTTAACCCATTTTTGGATAACCTTACCCTCCTTCCTGCCCACCTATAGAATCTACGGAATAATGAAGATGATGCAGCAAATGTGACTGTCCCTATTCCTATTCTTTCCGTTGCTGCCCTTGCCCTCATCGCTTCGTCGGCCTGCATACCCTTATACCGTATGATACTTTCAATTTTCTCGCTACTCGACCGACCATCGCTCCGCTGGGCCACCTGCCTGCACAGTGCGCCACGCCAAAGCAAATAGGCCGGAAAAGCCCTGACCACTATCCGTCGCCTTCGCCCAACTCAAACCCTCACACAAATCCACCGACCGACCTCTCCTCCTCTTCTCCCCATCTCCATCTCCCATCTCCCATCTCCCATCTCCATCTCCCTCCCTCACCTTCAACCTCAAGGAAGGAGACTCAACCGCCTCGAACCTCCTCCGATCTACTTCTCTTCTTATCTTCCCCCCTCCTCCCCCCCTCTCTCGCATCCACGAAGCACAATTCGTGTACCGGCCGCGTCAGGAATTGCAGGTCCTCCAATCCGCTGCCATCCGAACACCGACGACCGCTGGGCAGCCAGGAAATCCGCATACCTCGAGGTCGGATTTACACACAGTCAGGTTCGTACGCATTTTTATTCCTACATCCCTCTCGCGTCGAGTCCATCGGCAAGGCCCTTCGATATCCGTGCCAGACTACGAAACCCTTTGTCGCGCCAGGTGTTGTTTGGCTCTTTGAGTCCAAGCATACGCGGAGAAGCGACATTCCAGCCTGCAAAGGAAAACAACACCTCGGTTTCGCACCTTCCAGCGGATTTAGTTTTCCCCGCTCAGCATTATTTTATGCTGTTTGGTAGAGTTTGCAGTCGCATCATTGTCACGGCCTCTGCTGTCTGAAAGCTGTGTCAGAAATTTGCACTAGCCTCTTCCACTATCTACCTGCAGAACATTACTAACTTCCTCCAAGACCCTTAGAACAACAATACTCGGTCAACAAATTCACCGCCGCATGGGAGGATCGTTCTGAGCTGTTGTACCGGTGTCTTCGCACTGTTCGTTGTCGCGGTGGTCACAATTGGAATTCACCTTCCGGTCTCGAAGAATCTCGCCATTACAAAGCCCTTCAATCTATGGCGGTATTACGAAATTAACTTTTCAGTAACTCGTCGCTCCCCCGTCCGTCTCCTCGTCACACATCCTCCTACGTCGATCGATACTCTTTGAATAACCAGATCTCGACCTAGCAGCTTGCTCTTCGGCCTTCCACAGCAAGAAGATTCTTCTTGCCCCCGACGAGATTCATCAGAGTCTCCGTCGGTCCTACGAAAGTCGCCCAGTATGCTTCCTGGCGGTGTGTGCGCGGTCTTGGACTATGAAGTCTCCCAGATGACCGACTACGTTGCGGACATGGCTCAAAAGCTGTGCAACCCAAGTCTGGAGGTCTCTCCGGCTTTCCGCAAGTTCGTCTCCGGACTTCTGTCCTCCACTCGCCTTCCAGCTACTACGATTCTTCTCGGCATGAACTACCTCGCGAGACGAATGAACATGCTCAACTCAGCGGGTACCTACAAGGCCAACGATGGTCAGGTTTGGCGGATGCTGACGATCGGTCTTCTTCTGGGAAGTAAATTCCTCGACGACAACACTTTCCAAAATCGTTCCTGGTCGGAAGTGAGTGGTATCCCCGTTGCAGAGTTGAACACTTTGGAACACGAATGGTTGGAGTCGATCACATGGGACTTGTACGTCAATCTCGATGAGAGCAAGGATTTCAAGGCATGGATTCAGAGCTGGAACCAGTGGCGCGAGGCCAAGAACCTCGAGCGTACTGCCACCCTCGATCGCCTTGCACCTCTTGCACCTATCGACACGAACGTCCAACGAACTCGTCCGTACCAGCAACCCTACAGTGGCTATGCGAAGACTGCGTCGCGCGAGCGCCCCCAGTCTGGCTTCACGCCTTACGAGCATAGTGGCTGGATGAGCTCGTATCCCACGCCTCAACTTACTCCTCCTTCCGCGCCAGACTCTGGCGTGAACACACCCGAGTATTTGAGTGCGACCGGCGGAGGACCTCGATACAACGACTGGGCTCTCTTCAACCAGTACTCGAGAGGATATCAGCAGCCAGCTCACTCATACGTTCCCACTCGCATTGCACCCTACCACACCCCGTACTCAAACCACTACAGTCATCACTATGGCTCGAACATCTGGGACCCAGTCTCTTCCGACTGCAACTGTGGTAGCTGCAATCCTCACATGAAGCAACAACACTTCATGGGACATGGCTATGGCTACGGTGGACAACAAATCGTTGCCGGATAATTAAACTCAGGATCATGTGGACCGTTTCGAAAACTTCACTTCCGACTCTGATTCACTACATTTTCACGAATACCCTCGACGCCTAGCGCATCGACAAAAGTTATTTGCATTCTATTTCTTTCCGCGTAGTTTTAGCACGCATTACGTTCAGAGTGTCGTTACATCCGGCCGGTCTCCAAAAAAATCCAAGAAAGGGTCACTTGATAATTACGCATACGGACGCGCCACCTATTTTACGATCTCGAGTTTGCGCTGCGCCTTTCCAACAGGTGGCTGCCTCGATCTTATGACTTTTTTTTTACACATTTGACATCGGCGTTGCATCAGCGAATTTTAGATTTTTCATTTGTTTTTCGAAAATGGATGGCATGGACTGGATGGTACTCCGGTTAGGTGTTTTGGGTTTCGAGGGAGAGGCACTCTTGCTTTGCTTGCGTGCGGGGATTAATTTGCATGTTTTTTCTTTTTTTGCACATTCACGATCTTCTAGACTTTCTAGACTCGATCACCACGGGTCGAAAAAAAAACCCAACATATGGTCAGCCGGTTTCTCCGGCTCGCCCCCCAGAAATTTGTAATTAGGCGGCTTTTTCTTTGCTTTTTGCCATTTGCGGCTCCAGACGGCACCAGCTTCTTTTCGACTTCTTGTAAAATGGGTTTCCGACATTGGATCTCGCTGGCTTTTCGCTGGCATGCACAAAATGGGGTGGAGAATTGGGCGGGAGGGGAATTTGTTTTTGCTTGCGTTGCGTTGCGCTGCGGTTCTCTTTTTGATTCGTTGGGTTGATGGATGGC
>QGMK01001365.1:0-10581 GCA_007825345.1 Lachnellula suecica | reverse complement strand
GGCGGCCGCTCCGTCTCCCTGCTGCTCGGCGAAACCGTGCGCGCGAACTTGTCTTCTGATCTCGGCTTCTCCCGCCACGACCGCGACGTCAACATCGGCCGCATCGCCTTCGTCGCCTCCGAACTCACCCGCTCCGGCGCGGCCGTCATTGCTGCGCCCATCGCGCCGTTCAACGATGCCCGGGTACACGCTAAAGATCTCGTCGAGAAATACGGCAGCTTTTACCTCGTCCACGTCGCCACGTCCCTCGAGTACGCGGAGAAAACCGATAAGCGCGGTATTTACACCAAGGCGCGCGCGGGCGAGATCAAGGGCTTCACGGGGGTGGACGATCCATATGAGGCGCCTGCTAAGGCGAACCTGACGGTTGATATCGAGAAGACGAGTGTGCGGAGCGCGGTGCATCAGATTGTGCTGATGCTGGAGAGTGAGGGTTTGTTGGAAAGGCTGTAGAGTGGCCGGGGGAGGGGAATTTGGCGTTTGATCTTTAATTTCTTTGACTTGGAAAAAGTTTGGTGGTAGATAATGGCCATTTGAATATGTCTCGCAGATAGATAGAGATTATAGGTGCATTGAATAGACGACGATTTTCATGACGCCTCCTGTCTTTCGGCGCTTGTTCGAAGTGAATTTCTAAGGACCCCTGAGTGGTAAGCGAGGCTGTCTGCCCGCTTCGACCATCTATAAAAGCAGCACTAGTGTCAAATGAACAACACAACCACAACTTACCCGAGTCAATCAGGCCCCAATGGTGCTGGGAAGTCCACACTGCCAAGACGCAGCGAGATTAGGTTATGAAGCTAGGAAACTATCCCTCGCTCTGAACTCCCGACGTCTGTCTCTCGTTTGCAAAGTTGGAGGTGTAAGAGTTGCTGTCAAAAAACTTTACCCTTGCTGTCATTCATTCCGTTTTTATTCGATCCTTCAGCTTATCTGCCAAGCAAATACACCCTAAGAAACACTCCTCCGCACCATCTTGTCAGAACTCTTCAAACACGTTGAGCCAGCCTTCTCCCGCAACGAAGCGCACTATCCTTGATCATCCAACACTTTCCGTTTGCGTATACTTTGGGTTGAAGGGCTGAGGTAGGATTAAATACCTGTTTTCTTCTTCTTGGTTTGGTTTGAAGGGGGTTGAATGCGTGAGCGGCTGCTGTGGCTACCTCCGTCCTTGGACACACGAAGGCAATGCCCCATCATCGACCCCTTCAACCTAACTTCTATATAAAGCCCATCTCTCCCTTGCCAGAACAAGCAGAGCAGTCCACAGGGGACGTGTTGCGATATATCATGTGCCGCTGACCGTTCGAGTCGTGGGCGGCAAGGTATTTTCACAGCTCTGACGCTGCCTGGCCGGGAAAGCTGCGGTGTAGAAGGAGGTGGGAGTTGGGAGCAATCTGTGCGTTGGAGGTTAGTAGGGAGGAGTTGCTGTCAATGCTCACTCGTTCATTCATTCGTGCATTGGTTCCTCTCCCCCTATATTTCCAGTGAATGCTCCCCTAATCCCAAGACCCGCTCCTGAAGATCTATATTTACCTACCTTTCCTCCCTCCAAAAACACAACACAGCAAGTTAATCGCAGACTCGAACAACTCATGATTGGAGATGCATTAGCGTGCAAGTATCTGCCGCACAATTCCGCTCTTCCACCTAACGAGGATGTTGCTCGGAACTAGATGGAGACCGTGAAGTGAGGGATGGGGTGTGAAGAGTTAGTGGTTGTCGAGAAAACAGCTGCTGTCATCCATTTCTCCCCCCTCGTCTCTCGTCTCTTGTGTTTTATCTTGAAGGAAATTTTAGCCTTCATCCCGCCTCATCCTCTCCACCTCCACACTCCCTGTTTTCATGCAATCTAACCTCCTTCCTGTCTCCACCGCATGCAGGCGGGCGGTGCCTCAAGCGACAGAAGCCTTACTGTAGCTAAGGGGTGGAGGTTGGGGCTTTATACTTTTGAAACTCGGCGGGCAGTGTGTGAGGTTCTTGTGGACTAACTTATGATTGGATGCTTGCTATTAGTGGGGAACTGTGGTTGTTTTCATATCTTTTTTCCTTGTATAATTAATTAGGTTGGCATTTCTGGTGGTGAAATCTTCGGGCGAAATTTGGGATATATAAACGAATCCTCTATCCTTCGAAACAACCCATGCAGATTGAAGGGTACGGGACTTGCTCACATGGTTGAGGCCGTGGATTATCCTTCATACTTATATTTCGCCCTTCTGCTTGGAAGAGAGACCAAGAAACGATTTGTCGACTTGTCACCAACTGTTGTAGGGATTTGGTTTGGGTGGAGTTGCTGTCAACTTAACAAATGCTTGCTGCTGTCCCTCGCCCCTTCTCTCGTGCCGCCGTGGAAAATCCACACCCCACGACACATCTGTTTTCGTTCTCCCAGCGTCCTGTATAAACCCACCACCTCATCTCCCAAAGACCACAAAGCAAACAAACATCGGAGTGCTTTGATCCATGGTTGCACTAGCAATAAAGTCATCTTGCAATTTGCCTCGAAGCCGAATCCCAGCAACGGTTCAATGCATAGTCCAAGCACGCTGTGGGGCTTGGGGATTTAGGACGGGGGAGTTGCTGTCAAGAAGAACATCCATTCGTTCCCGAGCTTTCATCCGTTGTCAAAGCCCTGCTTTTCTACCGGTCATTTAAGTACCTCTTTCTTGAAGCTCTTCTTAGCTAGATCTTTGTGCTCATATAAATCTACCACTCTACCTGCGAAACAGAACATTGTCGTCAAAGACTGCTAGGAGCAAGAAATGGTTGCAACTGCTGATGGCTCGAGGCTTTCACCACGGCGTGGCTTCCGCAAGTTAGGACTTGATTGCGATTGCTTCCAGACTCAAGCTTGGTTCGATGTCCGGATTTTCGGCGGGTGGGGTTGCTGTTTAGAAAACCGTTCGTATGTTTCTTCTTTTCGTCTGGTGATAAATTCCTTCCTCTTCTACTCGTCTTTGACGCAAAGTGTTCATTCATACTCTCTTCTTGCGGATTTCTATGCGTATTTGTACCCACCACTCTGGCTACGAAAAGGAAAACTGTGATACAAAATGGATTCAAGCGCTGACATGATTTGGGTCCGTGAGTTGTCCAGGGGCAACAGTCTCACGCTGTTGAGCCCTAAACCGAATTCGGAAAACATACGTTCTTAAATTTAGCTCGTTCGAGAACCACCCCAGGGTCTACGAGTATCTATATCCCTATAAATTAGCCTCTCAACTTTGAATATAAGTAGAAGAAACTCTTCCATTCGTGCTCCTGTCCGTCTATGGCTTCGGTGATGGCTGGAGAACATGAATGCAGAAGGGTGCGTTCTTAGTTGCGACACAAAAAACCGAAAATAGGGTTCTATAGCATTAGTCTGGTTGTACTAGAAAGTTTGAAAGCATTATAATTCTGAGTTTGAGCAACTAAATCTGTCATTATGAGGTAGAGTTAATAATGCATCATTCTTCCGGCATCTCTACACTCATCTCCTCCTTCCTTAACCCCTTCCCACGGGTAATAGTGCTCATTTCAACTCAAGCCGGTCCACATACGTCTCCCTCGCTCGCCTCTCAACTCCCACCCTTATGCCAGTGTCCCCATCATCGTGCCGACTAGAACTGTGATGATCTTTGGAGCCACCGCCACTCTATTGGCTATTGCGTCCCTTGCTCGAGATGCTGAGATCCTGCAAACTTTCTTGCACCTCTTCGTTGCTATTACAAAAGGTATTGCAATAATTCTCAAAAATAACGCTCCTGCCTAGATGAAACTTACGGCGAGCCTCTTTCCTCTGTTAAAGGTAGGAGATAAGGTGCGTTGTTGGTCGCTCAACGGCTGAGCGCTGGTATCCGTCAAGATACTCCCCAATCGCGAGTGGCCCGTCGCAAAGCTCTTGACCGTGTTTTTTTGGAAATTTTGAATAGAGCTGGAAAATTTCGCGGCGGCTTAAGGAATGAAGTCGGAAACTCTTCAAAGAGTTGCTGCTGTAGTATTGGAAAGTCGAGCAGGGCTTATTCTTCTGGCCGGTGATGGAGCGCTGTATACCGATGCTCTTGTATGTTTGGAAGGAGTGGGAGAGGAAGGTGTGGCAGATACGTAGGTGGGAAGCACGTGGGTCTTATAGACCTCGGGGCTTATACGCTCGGGGCTGTCTTGGCAGACATGCCATGGAGAGACATCACAGTAGCGGTGCTAGAGTGTCTGTTTTGTAATAAGTGTGCAAAGGAGCAGAACGAGGGAATATTTGGTGTCATCGACCAAAAAGTTGACTTGGATGTATACGTATTGGAGTCGACGCATTCCATTGCTTTTCAGTGATTCGGACCTTAATTGCTCGCTCCTCCGTTGCATCCTCAGCCGTATCCACATCTCGAAGCCGCTTCCGTTCATTCTGCTGCGATGGATTTGACACGATGTCTTCCGTACTGGCTGGCGCTTCTTCCACGTACCTCCTCTGCCGCATCCTTTCCCATTCTATACCGGCGGCTAATGATTCTTCACGTGTCTTAATCGCATAGCTCCCCTGCTGCCGTTGCTTCGATTCATCCGAAATCATTCTTTTCATAACGCTTGCAAATGTTTCGAGGCTTTTGAAGGGGAAATATTTGATCGTTGCCGGGTCTTTCTCCACCTCTTTATCCTCACATATGCGTGTAGTCCCGTTGTTCTCCTCATTCTCCTCACATGTGCTTCTCCGCTGCCTCTTGTGCAGTATCGTCACGGAAATATCCTCCTCGTTTTCATCGGACGTGCCCCCTCGCCTCCTCTTGCCCAGACTAGTCCCGGTCGCCTTCTCCCCCTCGTTATCTTCAGATCTATTGCCCAGTGTAGTCTCTGAAATCTGGTCGGATATCGGTGGGCTTGGAACAACGTCGCTTTCGGCATCCGATGCGTTCCACTGCTCTGTCATCGCCTTCACCTCGGTCGCGCGTTTCTCCTTGATCTCTGGCGGCGTGCGCCCTATTGGCCATTCGTCCGCAGCGTCGCGATACTTCCTCCGTCTCCATATCTGCTGTGTAATAATGTGATTCAATTCGTTTTCGAGCGTTGAAACGAATTCCTCGTTGTAGGTTCCTTGGAATACGGGCGTGCGCGGGCGAGTAATAAGGTAGGCACCATGAGTATCAACGATGTTAGAGTCGTCCTGCATTTACACTGGTGTCAGCTACCTGTGGGTCGTTGATACTAGATCTGGATGTGCTGCGTCTGAGGAATAGAGAGCAGCTTACATAGGGCAACTCTTGGTCTGCGTTGGATGGAGATGCTTCGGATAACAATGGCGTAGATAAGCATGGTGTAGATGGAACTGGGTCTGGCTGGGAGGCCATGGCCAGCAATAGGTGTATGTAGAGAAAATACGAGCTGATTTTCTTGCTTTGCTACTCGAGTGTGTATGGTAGAGGAGGTATGGGGAAAGGGAGGTGGGCGAGGCTGAAGTGACATCGGAGTCCGGTCGTGGTTCTCCAAATCACGTGCTGCCTCAGCCCCATCAGCCCCACGAGACCCAACAGAAGTTCCTAAGTTCACCAACATCACTAAGTCAATGTTTTGCTCGCGATAATCCCAAGTGGGATATGAATGAGCTCTAATAGCATGAGCTACTTCCCTGCAACCAATTCATCAAATGTCGGACTATGTCTTTGCCACTCTTATCCCAGCAAATGCCCTCGCCAAGCTCACGTTCAGTGGGGTGTATGAATCTCTCATCTCACGGCGCCAGAACGATCACCAAGATACACTCCGGCACATGCACGTCGAGCCTGAGAAAATATACGATAACGAGATTATTCGCCTTCGACGAGACATAGAGCGGAGTCAATATGACACTGGTAGAGAGGCGAGCGAATCCCTCACGGAGCCAGATACCGACACGGAAAAAGAGCTTCGGGAACTTGGTTATGTCTGGACCGGAAGATATATACTAGGATTGCGGTCTCCACCGGAGAAACCAGACACGGGATGGATAGCGGGCAAAGGTCCAATGTCAACTATGGCCATTGACCTGATTCTCTGCACTGTAGCCTCTGCAAAGATGTACGACATCGAGCTTCGGAATCCCCATGCCAGGTTCAATTTCTCTTCTGATAACCTAGGCTTTTATATCGCACGCAGTTCCAGATCCTCAATGGCACAATTATCGGTCGACGGCGTGGCAGTCACACGAGAGCCACATCACTTAAACCAGCATAATTTCAAAATCCAGGCCAGCAAACTAGAGTACAATTTCGAATGGACGGACTTCGCGAATGGTAATGACTTCAAAGATGCTCGTCGGCGTTATGTGAAGGAAGCCAGTGGGCAATCTCATGCTAATGTCAATATCGAGATGCCAACTCCACTCTTTGCCAAGAGAACGATGGGGAAATGGACATTAGCACAAGCTCTGGGCAGTGGCGCAAATGGGAGAGTATTCTTCGGCTCAAAGACGTCAGGGGAGATAGCTGCTATTAAGTTATTAGAGCGGACCTCTCGGAACCAGCATCTTGTAAGTCAGGAAGTTCAGACGCTTGATGAGTTGACACGTCTCGCTCAGGAGTCGGGTAACGAAAACAGCGTTCTGCGCATAGTAGATGTAGTCTACACTACCCAGAAGGAGTTCTCTCCTATAACGGTCTTCGACAATGTTGCTATAGCCTTGCAACCTCTTACACCTCGGACACTTCGCGATTTGATACAGAATTCAATCCCGAGGTAAGCTTCTCGATATGTTTTGTAATTGTTTGTTTATATTTCTTATATCTTTCGTTGCATCTACGCTTTGTTCTTTCCCCCCTTATTATCTTCATCTTTTTTTAATACATTTTCTTAGCACAAAAAGACCGCGATTAACAGGCGCCATAGCGGATCTCAGGGTATGACAACCGAGGCAGCAATTGCATTTCGATCCGCACTGCTCGGTGTCAAATTTTTCCATAACAATCACTGGCTACACCGAGATCTAAAGCCGGCTAATATTGGCCTCGTCGGCTCTGGTCCTTTGACTCGATCCGTTCTACTCGATGTTGGTGGATCCAGGAAAATCGCAGCAGGTACTTCCCTATCTCCCTCTCCGGGACAGGCTGGCACGATCAGCTATCTCGCTCCTGAGATAGAGCTGTGCGACTACGACTTCTCCGTAGACATCTGGGCTATGGGTGTCATTTTGTACGAGTTGACATATCATCGCCACCCGTGGAAGTTCGCCATGAATCCATGGCGTAGTGAGAAGGAGAACGAGGAACTGCGGCCAGCTTTCCGGAGACGCTATGAGGGAGCCATTAATAAAATGGATTTGGATTTTAAGCGTGCGAGCAAATCGCCGAACAATGGGTATAAACATCGTAAGTATTCAATGGATTTCGATGAAGATCTAGGGACTAATAAACTCGTCCTAGTTGGGAGTCTTTTCATTGATATGGTAAAATATAAGTGGCCAGCGCCTGAGAATCATGTGCAGCGCTTGAGTATAGATGAAGTTCTTAACCATCCGGCATGGGGAGACCTGCTTCCCGATTCTTCGCAAACGAAGAGGCGACGGGTATAATATGTGGAAACCATTACTTTTGGAAAAATGAGGCAAGTTCAGTACTAGCAATGTCGTATAAATATATCTAGTGGTTATGTAAATGAATACCACTCTTGTACCTACATATTCCGTTGTCATATGGCAATAGGATACAGCCGAGACCTCGTTGCTCCTTCCTCCGTTGATTCCAAAAGCAACCCGTTGGTGCGAAGCGGTTCGCTCTTTCCCATCGAGGTTGCATCTCTGCCAAGCCTATGCTGTCTGGCAAAACGCTTCAACAGCCCAGCACTAATAGCATCCTCTTTTTTCTCGGCTTCAACCATGAGCAATCCCTTGCAGCTACAAGGAAGCGTCGCATCACATTCCAATTTCAAATCTCCACTTCGTTCAAGCCCACATCTTCCCTATCTATCTTGAATACCTTCATTTTACCCGGAAGTGCCGACTCGTTGACACCGCCTTCAAAGATTGCAATGTGAGATAGTGCTTTCGCATATTTCCAGCATATCCAAAGTTTTATTACCGTACTTTCATTTCACAACCTTGACAAAGTCTTTACTTGGAACATCCATTATACCGTCTCAGATACTCAAAACGTTAGCCCCGCGGTAACGTTGGGAAACGTTAATCTGCTGCGATTCCAGTGCTTCAAAACATTTTTGAAACCCATTGATAGCAGCTTTGCCGTCGAGGGTTCCATTTTTGGCGTCTAAGAGCTGAAACAGATCATGTTGGTACTCTAACTTCATAGGCGGAGACCGTGGCTGCTTTCCGTTGTAGGCCGACAGCAGCAAAAGCCGAAATAGGCAACCTCGAACCCTCTCCAACCCAACACTCCATGAAGGCGCAGTTCAAAACCAGTCAACATCAAACCTGCCCTACACTCCACAGTAGCTCTTTCCAGCGTTGCGCAATACAATGGCACCCGCCCTTCCCTTTTCCATATATCCAAGTTCTACACTACTTGAACCCCTCCCCCCGTGACTACGAATTTCCCTCAAAACCCCAATAGCAATACTAGAGTTAAACACCTAGCTGTCCTTTAATCAGCGCGCCGAAATCATTTAACCCGCCTCCCTCCCCTGTTTTTCAAATTTTCGCATACCTTCCAGCGGTTGGCAGTGCTTTTGTCCCAAGTCTTTTGTTCAATATCTAAATACCAATCCTTTTCACCCTCTAGAAGGAGGCACGCAATAACACGCGCATAGAGCAAAAAAACTTTTGGTGTTTGCGCGAGCAAAAAGTCCGTAATCTACGAGAAGTATTTGAAAGCATGTTTTATCGCTGCTTGCACCCAGGGAATACGTGGCGAGTGTTTCGGTGCTTAAAACATCTGAGCCACCGATGCATTAACTTATATCAGCCATTAGTTTAACCAGCCAGAAATGAAATGCGTAGAACCGGGGCGGAATACGGTGTCATTTCGCATTGCGCATGTGGAAATTGAAGTCCAACTACTCAGTCTCCTGAGGCTGGGGATGTGATAATGGTTAGGGTTAGGGTTAGGGTTGAGGCGAGGGTTAGGGTTGGGGTCAGAAAAGGATAAGTGGGACTGAGGAGGTGTGTCACGTACCCTGTACTAACTACTCTGGCTAACGCAGAAGCATGCAATTGGGAGGCAGCCACTGATATCGACTCTATCTACTTTTTCTTTCACTTATTGCTAGCGGTGAAGATAGCGAGAGTTACCACTTTATGCCTTGAAAGCACCTTTCCTCGGATTTGAAGAGTCACTTGTATTGAGCTGGAGCGTTGACTGCTTTGCATGGGATAATTGATCCTGCTCCACTCCCATTCAGGCCATTATAAGCATGCATCATACGGAAATACGGCTCCAAACACCGCGCTCCTCGCTTCATCTAGTACTGATAGGAAATGTTTCTCTACTACCTCTAATCTTCATCAATGAGACCCAAACACCAACTGCACCAACCGTTCAGCGCAACACCATTTGAGACTGCTCTCCAATTCTGTATCCAAGCAACTCTCCCCTGTTGTGATCGTGTAGATTCACAGATGTCCACGTATGGTTCATCCCAAGCATCGACCAATACCATCATCAATCATCATCATCATCCAAGGAGGTCCATCCAACTTGGCCTCACTTAACTAAAACCTCCACTTCCTCCGCAGTGAACCCAAAAACGTGCAACAAGTCCAACAGGCTGTCGCCGTTCAACCGCGCCTGCGCCTCCATTTGCACAACCGGCTTTGCATGCCACGCCACTCCCAACCCAGCAGCGCCCATCATCAACAGATCATTGGCGCCATCTCCTACCGCAACAACCTGCTCCCTCGCAAAGCCTTCCTTCTGCGCAATCTCTAGCAGTAGATCACGTTTGCGCTCCGCATTCACAATATCTCCTACCACTTCGCCGGTGAGTGTCGACGTGGCGGCGTCACTGGCGAGGCTGTTGGCGTACGCGTAGTCGATTCCGAGCTCGGTGGCTAGCCACTGTGTAAGAGGGATAAAACCGCCGGACAGGACTGCGGTTTTGACACCCAGCTTCTTCAATGCCGTGAACAACTCCCGCGCACCCTTTGTTGGCGTAATTACTTCTCGCAGCTGGGTGAAGATGTCGGAGTGCACTCCTTTGAGAAGCTGCACGCGTTCGCGGAAGGAAGAGGAGAAGTCGAGCTCGCCGTTCATGGCGCGGGCTGTGATGGCAGAGACTTGGGCTTCGACGCCGATGGAGGCAGCGATGAGGTCGATCACTTCTTGGGTTATGAGCGTGCTGTCCATGTCGAACACCACGAGTCTCGGGTACCGCCTCAGCACAGTATCATTCTGTAGAACAACATCCACGTTCCACTCTCGCTCGAAGCGGTAAAGCAATTCGTGTTTGCGTAAGTCCGAGAGCGTCACGTATGTTGGGTCTGGGGCGGGTGAGAAGGTGAGCTCGACGATAGACGGTTGGTGCGGGCTGTCGAGACAGCGGTGCGAGGAGGTGAGGGGGTGGGAGTTGCGCGGGGAGGGGAGGGATTGGATGAGGTGGAGGAAGGATGTCAAGCACAGCGGTGAGATGTAGGAGCCGTACAGATGGTCCAGCGGTTCTGGATCTGGAGGAGGAGGTTCGAGTGGA
>QGMK01001364.1:0-10588 GCA_007825345.1 Lachnellula suecica | reverse complement strand
AATATCCTCCCCCACCACAGGCCACTCCCCCACAGCAACAGCAGCAATACCAGACTCCCCCCAATTTCTCCCACCGCACATCATACCAGCAGCCGCCGCAACAAGCCGCAGCCGCTCCACCTTCAGCACCTACGTTCGAGCAGCCGCCTCAAGCAGCACAAGGCCATGGAGGTGGAGGTGGAAATGTAGGACATCATGAGGCAGAATACCCGGCCGAAAAGCCTC
The DNA here is from genome assembly GCA_007825345.1 of Lachnellula suecica. NCBI lineage: Eukaryota > Fungi > Ascomycota > Leotiomycetes > Helotiales > Lachnaceae > Lachnellula > Lachnellula suecica. The sequence goes on along the minus strand of QGMK01001364.1, from coordinate 10,363 downwards.
TCGATACTAGCCAGGCTACGAACCTCGATCATGGCGCTCCGGCTGCCAGCCATTTTGTGGGCGCGAGCACGACGCAGGATGATGTGGGGACGTTCAATGGGGGGAGTTACAGGATTAGCCATCGGGATACGAACAGTATCTTGACGCTGCAGCTGGCTATGGGCTGTCCCTTGACCGTCAAGCCTGGTATCTACCCCTACCTCCAAGACACACGCTATCAAAAAGTTGCTGACTTGAACAGGCGCTATGATTGCCATGACGCCCACCGTGACGCTGAAGGGAACAATGAAATTCTCGATGAAGAAACTGGTCATCGGCGGCGAGATGGCGCATTCAACATATACTGGTCCTGGAGAACTTCTCCTGGCCCCGGCTTCTCTGGGTGATATTACGAATATCAGACTTGGAGGCGACGAGCAGTGGTCTGTGGGGCGGGATGCTTTCCTGGCTTGTACGCAAGGGGTGATAAAGGAGTATAAGCGACAGGGGATTGGAAAGGCGATGTTCTCGGGCGAGGGGCTGTTTGTGTATAAGATGAGCGGCAATGGCTTGTTGTGGATTACGAGTTTGGGGGCTATTATCAGGAAGGATGTAAGGCATATGACTCCTTGATTGTGCTGGGAGCTTGCTGATGAATGAATAGCTCGCGGATGGAGAGAGGTACATTGTTGACAATGGCCATTTGGTGGCTTGGAATACTAAGTATATTCTGGAGCGAGTCGCTTCGGGGGGGATTATCTCGGGTCTGTCTTCAGGGGAAGGGCTTGTTTGCAAGTTCACTGGACCAGGCACTGTTTTCATGCAGACCAGAAACCCTGTAAGTATTCCTGTCGCATTGATGATTATTTACTAACCTTAGTAGGTTGCATTTGGACAATGGATGAGCGCTCATGCTTCGGTGGCATAGAGTGTTGGCTTTTCGTGATTTCAACTTGAATTGTCTTTCCAGCAGGCATGGGAAATTTGCAGCGTAGGTAGTTCTCAATAAAACTGTTGTAAGAGCATGCGAAATTATTCTCCGTACAGACTGCCTAAGCATTGACTCCTTGGAGACACTTCTTGGTGATTGTTTCCACTTCAGAATGGTGGATCTGAAGGGATTTTAAATGTATCACGGGAAATGGGTCATTCTCAACGCCCGAAAATCAATCGAAATGTCTGATATCGAAGGTCTCGGCGAACAACGCTTCATGATCTTACCTGCTTCGCTCTTGCCTTTGCAGTGGTGTCAGACGTATTCTTTGTCGGCGTACAACCGCGGTCGCTCCTTCCCCTTTTACTAGTGCCCAACCGAGCACAAAGTAAACACGCAACAGAAAACCCTTCTCGTTCTTCCTCTCTCTTCCAACAATAAAACAGCATAGCACAGCATCCCTACTTGCTCCAGTGTCCACGACTCCGTGCACTAGCTTTTGGAAAGACCATCACAGCGCTTTATTTCTTCTTCATGGGTGAAGGCTTCGACCTCCGCCTCTACCGTGGCCATTCCTGCCTCGCCACCACTTTCACCTCTGCTATACTGGACCTGAGAGAGCTTGGGATCGGAAGTAAGTAATGTCTCACAATCTGCCGCAGGTTGAGAACTGATTGGGAGCTTAGGTTATAGCATCCAGTCCAGTCTCAACCCCTCGAGCGAGAACCCTCGATCTCCGGTATCAACGGTTGGGGACTCAGCACATGTCAAAATGGCTACAACAACCGATACTCGCCCTGCTGATGCGGGCCTCAAATCATCACCAACGAAGTCAGCTTCTCGGGTGGCTCTCAAATCGTCACCAACCAAATCACCATCCCGTGTAGCTCTGCGAAATCCTAAGCCGCTTCCACCTCTGAATTTCAACACGGAGACTTCCACAGTGCGCCTTAAAGCTCCTGGAACCATCAGGCAGAAAGTTCCGTTCAAAGTGGAACTTTCACAGCAGGCCAAGAGCTTATCTGCAAAGGGCCTACCTCGCCCTCGCAGGGTTGTGACGCCTGGACTTCCAGACCCCGAAAAGAAAGATGAAGTCCCGTCCAAGGACACTGACAATGAAAACAGCAAGCAGGTACGTCAGAAGAAGCCATTATTTTCCCAGTGAATTGGAAATTGAAGGGATTGAGAATGTCTCACGGCCCCTAAGATATTATCCTTCGCGTCCTCGGTCCTCAAAACCCCCAGAAAAGTCTATACTGATTTGTCCATAGAATATGGAAGATATGGTCCGTTCAGCTTTGAGCCGCGATACTCACGTTTCGATGACGAGCAAATCTGTCAGATGGGATCCGGCAGTTGTTGAATTCGGCCCTGTGACACCAAGTCCTAGCTCGCTGTCCAAATCCAAGATCATCAAACCAGACCAGCCTCCCCAGGAGCCATTGGAGCCATTAAAGCCACAGCAGCCATTGAAGCCACTGGAGCCCGCTGTTTCGGTTCCAAATGGTGGGCGTGTCTCGAAAGAGGTTATCATGCAAACACTATCACAATTGAAGAAGAAAGACCAAGACACGCTTCGAAGACTTCTTGACGAACTGAAGAACTCAGAAATCGAGAGTAGTCGTTCGGGATCCAGTTCAGAGCAAGAAGGAAGTTCATCCAGAACGGGTTCAAACGAATCGCAGCTGAATCCTGAAGCACCAAACTTCCGCAAATACGCAACCTTCAAAGCTCAAATGGCTCAACAAAAGTCATATGCACACCTTAGGAAGGAAAATCTGACTATTCCCAGAAAACGCCCACATGTTCAAGCGAGCACATCTGCTCCGCAAAGAGATCCGCGTGAGCCCACTTGGGTCAATATCTTCAACCCACCTCAAGATATGCCCCCTGGTGTTCCTGGTATTCCTGGACAGCCTCCAATTGACGTGCGGCAATTTGACATGCAGCAAAATCTGCCACGAGTACGAACACCTCCCGGATTTCCATCTCGTACTCCCCAGCCAAGCGAACCATCAACCACGTTTGGCAACGAAACGACAATGGGACCAATTCCAGCTGCCAATGGCATGCCGTACGCCCCCCTGCCTCCTATCAACCACTCTATGGCGCCTTCTCAACCTGTATGGCTCCCGATGCCTGTTCCTCCTCCTGCTGGATTAGACCATTTGCCACGTTTTGGCTACTGGGTAAATCCATTTGGCTTCCCAAATGCTCAGCCTCCTCAATTGATGCAACCCCCTGGGTTCTTTCAGCCCTCTCAACTCAATTCTCAGCATCCTCAGCTAACAACTCGAACCCCTCAGTCTACATATCAGCCTCTCACAGGTTGTATGCACCGGCCAGGTACTCAACGTCCAGTTAGACCCAGAGGTGGTCGGGGTCCCATGGTTGATGTCGGAGCAGACTTTGTGCCCTCCGACGAAGGTTCAGGCCGTATTGCTCAAGCCATTGAGTCCAGCTGGGCCAACACCCTTCTCACTAAGTTCCGGGAGAAATACCCACAGACCGGAAGGGTTAAAGCAATAACTCCTTCTCCTAGCCAAATGCGGCATGCGGCGGCAATCCAACAGCGACTTGAGTTTATATTGTATCACGAGAAGGAAAGAAGCGCTAGGGGAGAACGTTCCCAATCGACCGAGGACCATCCTCCACGCTATCAGGCGTTTGGGACTGGTGAGAAGATTCGTTTTTCGGAAGATGATGACCGTGTCTCGGAATATGAGAGACGTTCTAATTTTGGGGATGAAGAACCGTTGCATGAGAAGTTGAAGAGGGAGTGGGAGGATTCAGATGAAATGGTAGAAATGATCAAGAGTCTTGCACCAAGAGACAACTCCACGATTGAATTGTCGGAGATGATGAGTGAGCTTAGTCTGCATGATCAGGACATGCATTGAAGTACTCGTGTGCAGTACTATCTTGCAAAATGATGTCGCGCGCGGGAACTAGCTCTTGGGACCACGGCGTTTATATCGCAATCGTTGGGGAGAGTATCGGTACTAGTATGTATTAATATTGTTTTGGCTGCTAGCTAGCATTCAGTGTTCCGTTTATTGTACAATAGCACTTTGTATTGAATTGGATTTGTATTCATGGACACCTTGAGACGCGATGAAGTGAAGCGGCCGCACGGGCATCCAACGCGTACAGTACGGTATTGACCTCCTACCATAAACATATATACACACGTCCATATTTTTCAAGCCTTCCATAAATCAAGCATGACCTTAAGCTTGACGTTGCCCAGCTTCACTCTTGCACTGAATAGCTCCTTCCCACAATGGCGACTCCTACCCCAGGGAAGCCTGGCGCACCACAGGTAGTCGCGACCCCGCCAGTCTCAACTCCTTTCTCCTCGAACCACCACCTAGCCTTCTCGCCCCACGGCCCGCGCTCCGTTGTGCCTTCCCCGCAGCAAGTCAAGAAATCGCCAGCAAACTCGAATACTCTCTATGGGTATCCAAGCGGAGGCGGCCATCCCTCGACCTCCTCCTTCGGCGTAGGTTATGACAGCCCATCCGCGGCCATGGCACTGGGAGGCGTTCCCGGGCTCGCAGAGCTGGGCCTCGATGGTATGGGCGCGGTAGGCATGCCGAGAGCGGATGAGGATGAGAGGAAGAGGAAGCTGGGGGTGGTGATGGAGATTCTGCAGGTAGGGTAGGCTGTTCACACTTGCTTCGGAACGAGACTGATGTTCTTGCAGGCCAATAAGGGACGGCTGAGCGAGGCTGGCATGGAGAGATTGGCTCGGCGGGTGGGACTCGAGTGTCTCTGGGAAGCTCATATGGGTAGTGGGGGCAGCACGCGGACGTTGATCATAGCTGGCTCTGCGCTCGCACTCGACATTGATTTCTCGAATAACGTAGTTACGAAAGTCGCGCTGCAGTTTCCCGAGTCCTCAGAAGCGGTCACAAAGCATACGGAGAAGGCGGGGGATATCTTGCTGCGGGATCTACAGTTTGGACCGGACGAGAGCCCGTTGACGAAGATGCTGGATCGGTTTGCGGCGAATCTGGAACGGCTGGCGGCGTTGGATAAGCTGAGCGTTATTCCGGGGCTTAATTGCCATGAGGCTATCGCGGGGATATGCGAGAGTCTGGAGAAGCTGCATTTGTGGGAGGTGGAGAGGCTGAAGGAGCAGGCGGATATGGCGGGGAAGGATAATGCGTTTATTGAGAGGACGGCGATGTGCACGAAGAGTGGGAAGCCGGTTATGCATACAAGAGATAGGCTTGGATTGAGCGTTGATTATTGGCAGGACAAACGCCGAGTTACTGGGAAGGTCTCTAAGCTGGGCGAGGAGAAGACTTGGTCACTCTTGGTGGAGTGCGCTCCTCTACCTGCGCTGGTATTCCCACCACTACGAGTATCGCAAAATTGGATATCTGCCGACATTCAGAAAGCGAATCCTCCCATGGACTCTATGTTCCTCGACGGCCCCGTATTGGATTGGTTGGAGCCGGAAAATACCTTGCTTCCATCTACAGAGGTGACGAAGCCGGACGGAATGGAGGGCATTGACCAACCTACGAGCCAGAAAGTCCCAGAAGTCATGTTTGTGGCCAAGTTCGACCCTCCTTTGATCGTGCCGATGGGGCTGGCAATGCAAATATACAACTCTACAAGCGCCGGTTTCGATATGTATCACCCCAGCACTTTCGATGGCCTCATGTTTCCTCATGGGCTAAACGAAGCCGCCGAGCCGTCAGAAACACGCACTATTAGAAGGGAGACCGATGTTTCTGTCTTCGATAGGAACGGAGAGAAGACTTTGAAGATTCACAATACCACATTACTGATCGATAAAATCGACTATGGACGAACCCTGACAGATCTCCCATTTTCGCACCCAAGGCAATTGGTTGAGATGCTACCAGCCCTTCGACAATACGCTTTCCTTTCCACCGTTCTGCAGAAGAGTTTTGGGGCTGGATCAAGGCCTGTGTCAAAACCCGAAGGGTCACCTGCGAAGAGCAAAAAGGACCAGTTTATGGATTTCATGGCGTCTACAGAAGATCTGGAGAAAAGGGCTTTTAGCATGGATGTTCATTTAACGACCCAGCCTCTTCTGAAATTACGGCTGAATTTCCTCTTCAAGAAGGAACTAATTGATGTTGTCTTTGAAATCAAACTTAATGGGGTAGTAGAGGTGGTTTCACAGACCCTTTGGGATGAGGAGAAGAATCCGGGAGGGGCGAAGGGCTTGAAAGTTGCTGATTTGGGAAGGATGCTGGAGATCACGGAGGATTTGGGGATTTGGGTTGAATATGTTAAGAGGCGTTTGGAAGCATAAAAAAGATACCCTAGCATATTTATGTTCAATTTAAGAACTATACAAAAGTAATTCTTCTTTCCCGGCTATCTTAGTCCCCTCCTGAATCATAAGCAAAAATATGACCAATAGTCCCCGGCACTAAGCGATATTTCCACAAGACATGCAAAAAAAAGGGCAAAAACATCAAAAAATATAAGATCTTAACACGGTGGAGTCAAACCACCTGCATTTTCAATCCCACCATTATTGGCGGTGCTGGGAATCGAACTTTTCACTTGTTAGTGACAGCACTCATTGATAATGATTGGAGGGTACATACCCCAGATTGAAACGGATCAGTATGAATAATCCCGAAGGAAGACCACAACGTCACGTGCTACCATTACACCACACCACCTTACTCAGCTGTTAAGCTGTTTTTGCGGAAAAGTGCCTTATTTTGTTATATACGAAAGTTAAAAAATGTGCGGGCCGAAGGAGGGGTTGGTGCCGAATTGTAAGCGAAAGTGGGGCGCAGCGGGGTCGTGGCAGCGCAGCATAACCTCTGCTAATAATCAATGTCGACTTTTATTGCGCGAGTGCAGAGCTAATTGCTTATTAGCGCTAGTAGGAAGCAATAAAAATCAACGAAAAGATCGAGCTTTCATTCTTTTGGGGACACGAAAGTAAACCAAATGAGCGATTATGAGGAGGAAATCGCAATTATTTGCTCCGCAGTGTCTTGGTATCTTCTTTCTTGCTAGATACACAAATCGAATGCAGTTGTTTTTAAAAGGTAGCAATATACATAATGTCAAACTATGGTTGAAATTGTTTTCAAGCTCATACAAGCCAGAGGCCATTGAATATCTGCCAGTTGCGACGCTGGGAAATCATCCAATAAGTCTTGTGCAACGCTCATACCCCAGCCACTCGTATACCACTCACCGGAAGCTGACTCGTGCACGATGGCACAGAAATAACAAAATACCGTAAGTGCCAATGAGTTACGCTGGTGCAAAAGCACTAGATAGGCGTCTGTCATCTTCAAAGGCCAAAGCATAGTGACACGAATCTCGGGAACAGGCGCGTGCTGGACCGACCTCTTTATGGCATCAATGAGGGTCGCAATACTCTCCTCCACGACACGTACAGTGCCAGGGTCAAAAGTTTCATCTTTGAGGATTTGTTCGCGCAACTCTCGCAGCCGGCCGGAGACTGCGTCCAGAAAGATGACGGGCCGCGTAAACTCGGCCATCTTGAATAGTTCAGCAAAGTGGCCCTGGAAAATCAGATTCTCATGAGAATACAGCACGACGCTCATGCCTCTGATAAGCGTGAAGACATCCAGCATATCAGCAAGGCAGGGCTTAGAAGAGGTGGTCGGAACCACGAGTGCTGTCCTGTTGGGATCGCTTCTGCATGAAGCTTGCGCAGCGAAGGCGCCGATAATCAGAAGAGAAGCCGCAGCGAAGCATGCAGACGCGTCTTCGGCCGCGGCCTGTATAAGGTAAGTCCTGAGTCCGTGAGCCGCTTCGCTCTGGTGTTGCGAAGCCAACATTGCGTAAACATGATGTTGATCCGGGTTCAAATGTGCTAGATGTAGAGCCGACACAGCGAGGACTTGATGGAGCAAAGGTTTATGAGTAAATGCCAAGTTGACCAGCTCGTGCTGCCAAATGTGGCCAACTTCGGCCCCACGGGGTAGTGTAAAGCAAGTGGAAGTGCTATAGTGGTGCATAAGTTGCAAATCCCCCGCCCAGGTAGATTCAGGCGACAGCTCGTCGCTGGCAGCTTCCCTGTTCTCGACTGCATTGTTATGAAGTGAAGAGGAGGGTTCAGATACAGTTTTTGTTTTCGGAACTTGGCTTTGTGGTTGTGGTGGCTGAATTTCTCCAGTAGACGTTACGGGTGATTGACTGGGCCAATTGTTTCCAGCTGTCAGCGGAGTATGGGGAGTTTGCTATAATAGTGCGAGTGAGCTTGAATCTTAAATTTCACACATATTCCGAGTTAAAAACGGGAGAATAATCACCTTCTGCGAAGGGAAATGCTGGCTAGTGCCCCTGTCCGAGGTTATCTCATCTGCGTTGGAACCATTGCGCATGAGACTGCATTGAACGCTGTGCTTGAAACACGCTGCACATGGTCGCCGCTCATCGCACTAGTTGAGGACGTATCAGTCATTAATTCTGGATCAAAGGTATAGTGTTTACTTTAACTTTCCGCTGCCGGCATCTTAGACATCCATTGCGGGATTTCGAGTAGCCTAGACGTGTCATTGACAGGGTGGGTCCAAGCCGCTCGCAATGTCCTCTTTTGCGTGCTTCGATGTGTATAGAGCGAGCCACCCACACCTTGAGAACTCGATAGCGGGTCAACAAACATGAAAACCTACAGGTTGCAAGGAACGTTCTGCCTGGAAGGAAGGGTTTCGTGGAGGAGGCCAAGAACGCTAGGAGCTACAATGTTCCGAGGAGATTATTAATCACGTGGTGAGGCTCGAGCCTATCCAGATCTTTAAGAATCAATTGAACTCATAGGCACTTGACGACGATAAGACTACATGGACTTTTGTTGGGTTCCACATTTACACTGTTTGTCGGGACATCAAAGGCAACGGGCGCTCAAGAAAATTGCAAATCCGCCGGTTTTCAGGATCTCGCTTACAGGCTAGACCGCCTGTAGAGGCGCTGAATTTTTAGGGTGTTTCTCACTAAAATCTAAACTCTACCCTATATAAACGGGAGTATTTAGTGCTTCTGCTCTGTATTCACAGTGGGTCCACAGCGGGTTTACTTTGTCACGATCTTGTATGTATTAACAGATCATGATGCTATTTACTTTCCCTATTCAACATAACCCGTTTTTCCCCTTAGACCTAATATACTGGACTCGTTGCATTTGATTTGCAAAATATTCAAGCGGCCAAGACCGTTCGTATCGCCATCCTTGGACTAAATTTCCTTGAACATTGTGGTCTTGGAATTATCTGGAAGTGACTATCCACCGAAGAATAAGCGTGTGTCTTCAAAAAGAGGGGTTCGAAAGCGACTTACCATGTGGGCAAATTCAACGTTGGGATAACGCTCAGTGACACCATCCATCAACTTGACGTCGTAACGGAGGACCGTGTTCGCAATGATCATCTTGAGCTCGTTGGCGGCAAAGAAGCGGCCTGGACAGGCATGGCGGCCATAACCAAAAGTAAGGCTGCTCTGACTGACACTGACAAATTGATTTTGGGCCATCTTCTCAACTGACCCGCTGTTTTTGGCTTGTTGGCGCTGTCGGTAAAATCGAAGAGGATCGAAGGGCTTGGTGTACACTTCCGGATCTGAGTTGACCGCAACGGAAGGCACTTCAACAGTAATACCGGCAGGTATTACCTGACCGTTAGACAATGTGAAGGATTTTAACACTTTGCGTTGGAAGGATGCTGTATTATTTTGATAAAAAAAGTCGGTTAGCAAGCTCACGAAGAAGTAAGAAGGATGGCCAGAGACGTCAAAATAAATTCAAAGAAATTAGTCACATACCCATAGTTGCCGGATAGAGGCGGATAACTTCTTTCAGAAAGCTATCCAGCTTTTTCATGGATTGCAAAGCGTTACTGGTAAAAGTTTCGTCGTTCTCAGCCAACGCCTGCAAAACCTCCTCACGTAATTCGGGAATGAAGTCAGGAACAGCTGCTAAGGAGAAGAGCCTAGATTTGAAATAGTTAGCTACTTACTTTTATTCGAAGATCTTATCACTCACGCATTCGTGGCTGTCAATGTCGTCGTGTGAATTGCTGCAAAGGTGACACCCAATTGGACCTTCGGTAGATTTTGGCTGTTCTTATCAGGGAATTTGCCTGAACTGTCGATGGACCACTGCAACATATCATCTGGCTTGTTTGATGAAGAATTGTTGGCATTCTCCTTGCGCTGTTTGATGATGGGTGAGATGAAGGCGTCAAAGTCCGCGATGCGATCTTGCATCCCAAAATCTCCGGACAAGGACAAAAAAAAGATTTTCTCTTTGTCCCGTTTTATTGTATAAGACCTCGGCTATCAAATTTGTTAAGCGCGCCTATACAAATTAAAATTATTATAACCTCTTTGCTATAGCAGATATACTTTATTAGCGCCTTATAATATAAAGTTATTCTTATTATTATTTTTAATATTAAATTTACTTTTATTAAAATT
>QGMK01001363.1:0-10601 GCA_007825345.1 Lachnellula suecica | reverse complement strand
AGCCCAGCTCCCACAAGCACGCCAAATGCAAAACCAATCGCAGCTACCCCAAAGACACAAATCATCCAAGCGCCAAAGTCCAACCCAAAAAGCCAACCCCGCCATCCTCCATCACCGTCAACACACCCTCGCACACCGACACATCCTACAACGGCCTCGCCAACGGAATGGATTCTCTTGCCATTGACGACTATTCGATGCGTGCCGTTGAGAAGGGCGAATATGTTGCTAAAATGTGGGATTGGGAGGCGGGGTATGGTGGTGGCCAGGACTTTGAGTTGACTGGTGTTGGATCGCAGTTTGAGGGGAGTGGGTATTAGCGACGTTAGAGGAGGTGGAGGTAGAGGTGGTTTGGAACTTGGTGTGTGGGTTTAGCAGGAGGTTGCGATTGCGAATCTTCTGTTGGTCAATTTTTTGTTCGAAGTTTATATGCATTTCAGCATTTTCCAATTGACAGTTTTCTGCTACCGTTCAAGCTGTTTCCTGATGTGCGTTTCTCGTTCCTATCTTCTGAGTTCTGCAATTTTTCCGTGCGTCAATGTTCACCTGAGGGGTTTCGCCCCCATGCACTTCGACGACCAATCATTGAGAGGAGGCCTCCGCCACACACTGTACCTGCATCTAAATGGATGCCAGGGTTTCATGCATATGTGAGACGCGAAAGATGAATGACAAGTCATCTACGGGAGTTTGGCGGTGGCAGGCTTTGTTCAGCCTCTTGATTGGGAAAGCCCGATTCTAAAGACGGGGGAAATGGCAGGATTTTGGATCTGGCAGGTCTGGTTAAAAGTTGGTAAGGCTTCTGGGGAAAGCTATCAACCTGCCAGTGCAAGTTAAGCGTACGTTTCATGTTACCGCGGTCCTCTTGAGGCAAGTATTACTACCTCTTAGAGTATTACTGAACGCGGCTGACTAGCGATAGAGTAGTGTCGGGCTGGGTAGAGTCGGTAGGAGCTAGCAGTTTAGCGTGTAACTTCTTTCTTTGTAGAATAAGGCCAAAATAAATCAGAAAAAAAAGTTTTTTTGCCCTAACTTCTTTTGCTTTAATGAGCAGATTATTAGTTGAGTATTTTATGCTAGCTCCCGAATTAGAGGACTTATATCATTTGAGAGTTTTGAGGTGGTAGCCCACTTTGGCTCTAAGCGAGCTTCTGGGCCATTCACACATTGCGCTAAACTGCTAGCTCCTAACCGACTCTACCCAGATTGTACGGTATTTCCGTCGCAGACTTGCAGTAGATCAGGCTCGCTCGGAAGATCTCCCGGTGCCTATCAATAAGAAGGCCCTACGAAGTGGAGACCAATAATGTGTGCACGCCATTATTGCCCCGCATCATGGCTTAAGTGTGTAAATACTGTCGTTCGGAAAATACGCCAACAATCTGTGACTTCCCACTAAGCAAGCAGATGGTGAACGAATCATCCTGGCAGCGTCCAAGATTCAACGATGTAATGGGAAGGAAGACTACAACTGAGCTTGAATGCGAGACTCGATAGATATTCGATATTCTTACGTCTGCACTAAGGACTGCCATCTTCGTAAATACGTAAATACGGTAGAACGACCTAGAGTGCGCTGTGACCCTGCTTCATAGGTTCTCCAATACTCCAATACTCCAATCGATCGGCCGGGGAATTATATGCTAGCGGCCCCGCCCCGCTCGCCTCTTGACTCGCCTCCTAGGGCCAAAGTGAGACCCGCCAAGCCGTGCGTTCGGACACTTCCCTGACAAACAAGGCTTAGGTATGATTCCTTCAAAGTTAGCTCCGCAATTTTGATCCCGCTTTATGCCTTGGCGATCTTACAAATGATCTATACAAAGTATACTTCGTAAATGATAGATCCCTTTAATCGGCGGGCCTGCTCCCTGTAGATTCCCAAGAATTACAGGTACCCCTGACGCCATTCTCGAGCGATCCTAGTAGGGTTTTAGCGTTGGATTGGCAAGCCATAAAAACTGCCGCAAATAGACTAACACAAGTGCAGAGAATATTCTAGCCAGATAACTAGGCCTTTTTTGTTATCGTTCAAGGTCAGTGGTCTTGCAATGTCCCTTCAGCCAACCTCAAAACTTGTTTCTGGCCGTCCTGCTCCTGCTCACTCCCAAAATTGCTCTTGGCGGGATTTGACGGAGGGTTATAGCGCGTAGCAAAACTCCTACCTTCAATTGGCCCAGATAGGTCCAATTATGACCGTGAGAAGCCGAATCCGTCTCCACAGCCAGAAATCCGCCACGTTCTAACGGAAAATCGGGCAAAGCAAGGAGAGTCAAGTATTAAGTGGAAATGCTCCGGGTCTAAGAACGCTAACTGTTTTTTGATCTCTATCTAAGCATGCTGCATTAGTCTTTCAGAGTCGTAGGAGCTCAAATTTGTAGTTATAGTGAGCTCGCCCTCTACTCACCTCGCCCTCTTCTTGCGACCTCATCCCGTAAATTTATGCCCCCTTGGTTTAAAATGGACCGGCAAATCAGTATAAACACATCGAAAGGAGACGACGCATACTTTTCTTTCCTCGAAACTCTCTCCTCGGAGTTCCCAACCGCCCCGGCACATATTTCCCACGGAAAGCCTGGCACATTACCGTCTCCCAGTACTTCGATCCCTACCAAGGGCCTTGCACCTATTCGAATCGCTACTCCCGAACAGAGGTTCCCTAAGAGAAGAAACAGCGCATCAATTACGGCCAAGACGAAGCCGCTGCCCAGAATGGCTATCACTGAGACCCACAGGCAGTGTTTAGAGCTCTGTCAGAAAACCAATACCCAAATCGACCGCATTTCGCTTCATATACTGGAATGTCTAACGTCTGCCAAACAGCCTCCCGACGGTTTTGATGTTTTAGCGCACACGTTTCTCGACACTTGCCAAAGTCTCTTGTACTTTGAGGGGGGGCTCAGAGAATACCATCACACGGAGCGGAAATATTCTACGGAAATGATCATGGCTCTCAACTACAAGTTTCGTGTTTTACATGTGGACTTCCATGATCTCGACAAGCTGCTGGGGAAACTTCTTGGCTCCTCGAATCCAGTGAAACAATGGCTGGAAAAAAGTGTTAGAGACAAAGATATCAGAAAAATGGAAACAGTCTTGGCGAAAAGTCGTGATGGTCTGAGAATGAGCTCTTTGGTTTTCCAATGGGAGCTGGACAGCGAGAACGCCGAAAGGGAAATGGGCATTGGATATACCGCACTAGCCGCTGCATTGAACAGGAGAGACCAAATATATGGGCACGGAAGCGATACGAAAGACATCGAGATCAATTACCAACCTGCGCTGTCGCCAGTTACAATTCACCAAAGTCCGATCGAATTTCACAAACAACAACTGCCACTACTACCCCGGTCAGTCTCAGATACAAGTTCTTCGATCCGCCAAGCAGAGTCACCAGTACTTGGCAGAGCTCCTGAGGGTATCTATGGAAGCCAGAACCGAGCTTCGATGAATTCCAGTTCTGTGACTGCTTACACCGAATCAGACCTCGACAACTTCCTTGGAGATTTGAAGGTCATTCGCTTTGCAGCCGACCCCACCTTGATGCCACGCCGTCACGTTCGTCATACTATTGAATCAGATTCTCCCAAAATGAAGGCTTCCCTCCTCGCAGCTATTCGCAGCAAGAATCAGCGGATCGTTGAGCAGTTACTAAAACAAGGTGTCCCACCAAACCCGGGGTCGGATCTCATCGAGGCCATCTTGGCTCACGATGAGCAGTGTGTACGCCTGTTACTTCTTTACGGCGCAGATCCGAACTACCCAGACAGAGATGGCATCACTCCACTGTCCGCATCTGTAGAAAAATCATTCCTCGCGGGAGCAAAAGTTCTGCTCCAATACTGTGCCGATCCGAATCTCGTGGCTGGCCAGGATCAAGAGTCACCTCTTGCAGCTGCTGTGATTGCTAACATGGTGGGCTTCTCCAACCTACTCCTGGCCTATAATGGCGACGCCAATCATATCACGGCAGATGGGAGCACGCTGCTTATCAGTGCTATCAAGAAGAACACTCCTAGGAAATTTGTTGACCTCCTTCTCGATTATGGCTCAGACCCTAATTCCAAGAGCAGTCACGGCAAAACCGCTCTGTTTGAAGCTATTACAGTCAGCCGGCCGGACATAGTGACGAGTTTGCTTGAGCATGGCGCGGATCCCAATTTGCCCGGCCCAAAACATATGCTCTGGCCATCGACGTACAATCCTGCCTGCCTACAGCTGCTCCTGGACCACGGCGCACACCACAAGAAATGTCCTGGGATCATGGAGCTCGCAGTCAGCCTGAATGAAATCGAGTCCGTCCGCATTCTGCTCGATGCCGGGGTCAATCCTGACATTAAAAAGGACGGTACGTATACACCTTTGTGCACAGCCATTCGAGATGATCGCCAAGATATTATGTTGCTTCTCCTGACCAATGGGGCGAATCCGAACGTTATGGCGAGCGAGTATCCCGCCTTCAAATGCATCACGCACAACAGACTCCACTTCCTCCCTATTCTTGTGGCAGCCGGCGCAAATCTCCGCGAACCTAAAGGCATTATTGAAACTGCCGTCAGTTGCAAAAATATGGAGGCACTGAGGTGGCTCCTAGATGAAGGTGTCAATCCGAATGATAAGAACTCCGAGGGCAAGTCTCCCCTTACCACTGCTATTCGAGACGACCGCATTGAGATCGTCGACCTGCTCCTACAGCGAGGGGCCAATCCAAACATGCGAGGAGAGGATTGGCCTGCTTGTATGGCGGTCCGAAATCCCCCAATTCTTAAGCGCATACTCTCTGTGCTGTCTCAGCCACAAGCGTTCAAAGGAATCTTGGAAATGGCTGTGTCAGCCAATCAGCTAGAATCCGTCAAGCTTTTGCTTGCAGCAGGAGTCTCCGTCGAGGACAAGAATGGCGGCGTATTTTCCCCCTTAACTACTGCTATTCGGGAATACCGCAAGGAGATTGTCGCTTATCTACTTAAAGATGCTGGAGCAGATGTCAATGCCCCTGGGGAGCACCTCCCGATCGTCAAAGCACTGCGAAGATACCATGTTGGGGACACCGAGATCATGGAGATGCTTCTCGAGCATGGTGCAGACCCCAACAGGATGTACCGGGGATGGAATGGCTTTATGCAAGCAGTGGAAAATGGAGATCTGGATGTGTTGAAGTTGTTGAGCCGAAAGGTTGGTGTCGATCTAGAAGTCAAGGACGAGTTGGGGAGAAACGTTGTAGAAATTGCAGAGTTTCGAGGTTGGACAGAGGGAGTTCAGGTTTTGGAAGAGAACGATGTCGGAATGTAATTTGTAATACTCGGTACACGCAGCGCAACAGTATGTGTGGTGTGGGGTTTTGCTCGTCTTATATATACCATGCGAGTTTTAATTTAGAAACTTTTGTTTGCTGCTTCAAGGCTCAGGGGCATCAGTGATTGCTACATCGAAGTCGATGAACCCCCATCCGGCCTGCATCAACGTCTTTTTGCACACTTTGGCATCTGCGTTGCTGAGTAATTGTCCCCGTTTATTATTTCCCGTCGTGAAGCAAACAAATGCCATAACTCTATCAAGAGGGTGAGTGGCTCCACGGACATCCGTGGACCTCCATGGAATTTCGTTTATTTTATTTCTTTCCGTAAAGCTTTGCTAGCTATAACAATCTCTCATGTGCTTACGAAGAGCCTGTTGGACATTCGGACTTAAGCTATGAACTTTATACTGACAAATTCCTTTTCTGGAGACGTTGTATAAGAAGGCTCGCTGCCCGAAAGATCCGACTGGAAGAACAACATACAGGTTTGCTTGAAAAGAAAACAGAAAAGCAACGCATCAAGACTGAAAAGGGAAGACATCGAAACAATGGTCTCTCTCAAAACGGTGCACCAATCCAACGCTCAAATTGCGACACTCCCCCAGGGCCTCGTAGCATCATTCATCGGTGCAACATCAGGCATCGGCCAAAGCGCTCTTCAACACTTCGCCCAACATGCCTCTTCTCCACGCATTTACACGATCGCCCGCCCATCCGCCGTCGTCTCCCACGAGAACCTGCTGGCCTCAATCCGCGAATCCAATCCCAGCGGCACCTACAGCCTCATCACCGCCGATACTTCGCTCGTCTCCGAAGTCGACAGAGTTGTGAATGCGATAACTCAAAAGGAGTCCAAGCTCGACATCCTCTTCATGTCCGCCGGCTTCACAATTCAAATCCTCAGCATTATTGCTACAATTATTCTGCAATTTGAAATTGTACCGCACAGCACTCGCTGGAGCTTTCCAAGGAAGATCGAGAGCGGGCTCACGAGAACCGTACTACATCCTAAGACAGATATACGTGTCAAGTTCACTGAGAGGCAAACCTCACCGCCCCACAAAGTTTCATTTACCTTTGGGGTCTCACATAGTCTTTGAGCATACTAGAGCTGTTCAATATCGAATATAATATAGAAGCATCTCGAGACTTCGTCCCGCGCAAAATGACATAAAATATACGGGGGTGTCTAGATCTACCACATTCGCTATCTTCTCTTCCAATAAAAGAATCACATACCGTAGATTAAAATCAGAACATTGTCTAAAAGAGTATTCCAAATAGTAGCGTTGGTATGGCAGGCATTGATTGTGCTGTCCAAAATTTGACATATACGTTTGAGAACGGATATCAACCCGCGCCGAATTATTTCTACGATACTGATAAATGCAGGGTCGCGGATGAGAAATTTGATTGTGGCGCGACTGATCTACCCTCATATTATGCAAGGGATTATTTATACATGCAAACCCCTACTATTGGTTGAAGCACAATTGCCTAAGCATTTATCCGGTCGTTGCAACCCCAAATATCCCCACACATAACTTGTTCCTCGCCCGCTTTTTCGCAGCTCGTTGAAATATGATAAAGTCCGATATGTCAAGGGAAATGCTTCATAAAATGTCTCTTATTTCCCGAACTACAATTGTTCTTGGCTTCTTTATTCTCCTCAATTTGATACAAAAGCGTGGCGCGCAAGACAGCGCGTCAGGAACTTGCGGCGATAAGGACTGGTCTGTTGATTCATTCTTCTTGTGAATTCTATTGCTAAGCCATGGCAAGCCCATGCCTCCGCACAACTTGATATCAGGCCATCTTCTCCTCGCCATAGCTATCTCAAAACCTCTCCCGTATGATGCACATGCCCATTACCTCGCGGACTAGATCAGGCAGCGATATCCAGACCTTGGCCCTGCCTTCTACCTAGACCTCTGGCCATTCTCAGATCTGATGCTTATAATAACGGACCCGGAAATAACTGCTCAATTCTGTCAAGCAGATCGCTTGCTTCCAAAGCATCCTGGCGTTAAGAGGTTCTGTATCCCATCACTGGAGGTTATGACTTGAACTGCCTTGATGGCGATAATTGGAAGAGATGGAGAAGGCTTTTTAGCCCAGGATTCAGCGCTGGAAATATTCTGAAGCTCGTACCGAATATCATCGAGGAAGTTTTGGTTTTTAGAGATAATTTGATTCGGCATGCTAAGAGAAGAGACGTGTTCTCGCTCGAAAAGTATGCGCTCAAAGTCACGCTGAATGTGATCGGAAATGTCGCACTGTATGTATGCTGCAACGAGTGAAGACATTTTATCTTACAAAAAGACAATAGGGACACGGAACTCAAAACTCAGGGTGGTCAGCGAGAATACAACGAGATGACATCAGCTCCTCTTGAACAACGAAAATGGGCAGCGTTTGGATTAGAAACCGATTCCTTCACGATAATCAATCCAATGCGATACTTTCATATGTGGCGCAACACCAAGAAGATGGATCACTACATCAATAGCAAGCTAGATCATCGATACAATACCATAGAAGGCCATTCAAACAGCAAAACCATCATAGACTTGGCATTGAACGGCTTTGTTGCCAAGAGCGAATTGGCACCAGGTCACCTTGATGCCACATTCAGGAAATATGCGTTGAGCCAGATGAAAGTGTTCATATTTTCCGGGCACGACACCACAGCATCCACCATCTGTTACTCTTGGCTACTCCTCTCTCGAAACCCCGAAGCAATGGCGAAGTTGCGCGCAGAACACGATGAAGTTCTTGGCCTAGACAAAACCAAAGCAGCGGCGGTACTTATTGACAACCCTGCGTTATTGAACAGTCTACCCTACACGCTTGCCGTTATCAAAGAGACATTGCGCCTATTCCCAGTAGTATCATCGCCTCGCATGGGCCAGCCAGGTTTTCTTCTCGTAGACTCAAAGAGCCGGCATTTCCCAACCGATGGCTGCCTCGTCTGGGCTAACCACCATGGTTTACACAATAATCCGCTCTGGTGGCCGCACGTGACTGAGTTTCTACCTGAGCGATTTCTTGTATCGGATGAAGATGAATTGGATGTGGATCTACGACCGCTCAAAAATGCTTGGCGCCCCTTTGAGTTCGGCCCTCGAGCATGTATTGGTGTAGAACTTGCATTAACCGAAATTAAGATTGTATTAGCCTTGACGGTGCGAGAATTTGATGTGAAGGAAGCTTATACTGAGTGGGATCGCGCAAATGGCACGAAAGGAATTAAGAAGGTGGATGGGGAGAGGGTTTATCAGATTCAGCTTGGGAGTGCGCACCCCTCTGATGGGTTCCCAGCACGGGTAAAACTACAATAAGGAATTCTTCAGGGATTTGAACCACTGTAATATAAAGGGACTTCCCAGGATATGGCTACTTCGAAAGTTTGTCAATGTTGTTGTTGGATCTCCATGTTTGTACACAATGGCATGTAAGCGAGCGGGAAAAGGAGAGCAGATTGAACAACACCTCAAGCCAACGAGTGCGGCTAAACCTCGCTTCCAAATTCAATACCTGTATAAACCAAAATAAGCAACAATTCTCCATCAAAAAGGTAAGTGATTAATGGTGTAGCCGTCCAGCCCGCGACGTTAAACGAGGCCGTCTGGCACGACGAAACTTAGCCCTCTCTGCCTTACACACCTGGGCTTGAGTTGCATTCGAATACGAACGAAACGGATAAAAACCAAACCCCTATACGCCTGGGTTGAGGTTCTCTGTAAAACCCGGTCGACCGGGATCCCGCGCTTCGGTGCGGGGTTGAGTTTTGCATTTTTTGGCAATTATTTTGGTATAGTTTTGACAAATTGGGAAGAGTTGATATGCACGCGAGACTTCTGGGTTTGGAGCTCTTGTTGTTGATCTTAGCTCTTGCTAGAGATTGAATCCTACTCGGTATCGATTTGATGATTCACTGTATCAACGATGGCTCCGCCGGCATGCTCGGAATTTTCATCGAAGGCAGCACCTCCACAATTGTAAATGATGCATCTCAAAGGCTTTCGGTCTGCAAATTGAAGTAATTTGGGGCCTCAAACAATATCCACCTGCATTAAAATAGCGGCCTTAACTTTCAAGTATTTTGCACCGGAAGTCTTTTCCAGGACAGACTGTCCTGGACTTTATTCTTCAAAAACTTCAAGTACAACTTGAGAAATAAACTTGAAAAATCCGTGTTACTCTTTCTTCATTGAAAACTTTGAAATGCACGTAACTACTCTCGCTGAGAGTGTACATTAAAGTTGCTAAGTGAATTCCGCTTAGAGGCCCGTTGTTATTAAAGAGCCAGTAGCCAATCGCGACTTCCTTGCCAATAATTCTGCTAATCATTAAGTCACTGCACGTTTGGAAGGCGCAATCAGTCACGCTTAAAACAAGAAGCTGCGTCAAAAAACGAGAGCTGGAAACGATTAGACATCCCATTAAGCTCAAGAACATGAGGGGTAAAAAAGGGGGCGGGGTTAAACCTTGGCAAGATGGGATTTTTCCAAACCCAGTCTTTTTGCTGCGACACATTCAAATCACTTCTCAACTGAAGACCAAAGAATTTTATCATGACACAAGTCACTCTGAAAGCTAAGAATATACCAAGCAAGCTAATCGAACGTTAAGCAGCTTCATTTGCGTGGCTTTTTAAAAAGTGGAGAACGAAAAAAACCGCTCGGTTTGTTGAGCGTCACTTTAGCCGGGTATCGGGAATCTCCTTTTCGATACCATTTGCACAGTATCTCTTCCCTATTTCCCATTCATATCTCGCTCTTTATCATCCCCAAAATGGCGCCTCTTTCACCCACCATGCAATCCCACCTCTCCCACCGCGCCGCCACCTTCTCCCTGCGCGCTCTGACCACTACGCCCGCCACCAGCACCGACTTCTCATCCAACGACTTCCTGTCTCTCAGCACCTCATCCCTGCTGCGCTCCTCTTACCTGCAAGAGCTCTCTTCCTCCGCTCATTTCCGGCTTGGGAGCGGAGGGTCCCGGCTGTTGGACGGGAACTCGGTATATGCCGAGGAGCTAGAGAGAGAGATTGCGGGGTTCCATGGAGCCGAGAGCGCGCTGCTGTTTAACTCGGGCTTTGATGCTAATGAGGGCTTCTTTGCGGCTGTGCCGCAAAGGGGGGATGTGGTGGTGTGGGATGAGCACGTGCATGCTAGTGTAAGGGAGGGGATGAAGCTTTCTAGAGCAAGGGAGTCCGTCTCCTTCAGACATAATGATGTGGATGATCTTAGGAGAGTTTTGGAAAGAGTGAGAAGTGGGCAAAAGAGAAATGTATTTGTGGCGG
>QGMK01001362.1:0-10613 GCA_007825345.1 Lachnellula suecica | reverse complement strand
GCAGAAATCGCATTCTGCCGTTTAGCCGAAAATGAAGATATATTTTTTGACCGCACACTTAACTTCTTCTTTGCGACGCACGTCCACGCTCCGAGCGCAATACAATATAGGTCACCGTAAAGCCGTATTATTCTCTACATTGATTGGTTGGCGTAAAGCTCGAAGAGAAGAAGCATTATCTCATTAGAGAACTCTGAGCTTGAGAACCTGTCTCCAAGCATCCAACTATTTTCGATTAGCATTTGCGAAGAAGCGGGGGAAGGTGGCCTTTCTTACAGACGTTCCAGCTCCGAAATATTGTTAATTCGTCCGGAATAAAGCCAGGCTGTGTATGTTCCAAACTCTGTGGGATATTCTCCGCTGACTTTGATAGACGTCCGACCGATATTTGTCTGGTAGCAATATCGTTCGACGGCCTCAGAATAGAAGCATATCAGGTCTTTGTGACAGGTGATCCTCGTCTTCTCTGGCCCTACCAGGAAGGTAAGCATTTCGTGGCTGGTTTCGACTAAGAGGCAAACGACTTTGCTATGAGCTTCGATCCTGCTGACTTCGGGGAGTTTTGAATGTTCCACAGATTGTGGGACATTATTCTCGAGCTCAGTGTAGGATGGTATCGAGTATTCGGAGTGTGCGAGAGTTATCGGATGAGAGGACGTCGCTGCGACAGATTCACCCTGGGATTCTGGGTATTTTAAAAGTTCCACATCGGCTGGGACATTCTTAATGGGCTTTTTTCCGTCCTTTTGTTCAACTTCCATATCGACTCGTTCGCCATTGCTGCGGTACTTTTCGTCGTCTTCGTCTTCGCAAATAGGCGGGTCGACTGCATTCACCAACATGCCACATTTCGCCCATTTCAATTCGAAGAGTGCCAGTTCAGCAAGACTTGGCGGTTCGACTTTCTTGTAGTCCAGGCGGGTTTCCTTCTCCTTATATTTAACCCAAGCTGCCTTTACGTCCACCGCATAGAGGCCGTCCCTGCTGAACTTCCTAGTCCTGCGTTTATCACGACGATTGGCCTCCAGAATCTGCGCGTTCAGTCGTTCAATGACCTCTGAAACTGGCACCTTTGCGTTGAACAGACATAATAAGGGGCTGAGGAAATTGTAGCTAACTCCACGAAACGCTTTTTCTGCGTAGTCATAGAATTGTCTCCCGCGGGTGCTGGTGGACGTATGTTCCTGAAGATGCAACCAGGAGGCTCTCGTTTTCTGCTCTGCCGATCTGTTGTCGTTGCCCATTTTGGTTGCGGATTAATGGTATGAGAATGTTTCAGAAGAGACGAGACATTGTCAAGGGTGGTTGAGTAGAAGTGAATGTCAGATTAACGGTTAACGGTCAACTTTCCGTGACGTCGCCGCCAACGGCGAGGTTAGGTAACTTACCAGTGCGACGAGCGGGCAGCACCGCATGCTTCCATATCTTCTCCTTGAGATGTGAAGTTACAGGGCTTAGCTAAGCGAACCCCTTTTTCTGGCTGCCGGGGTGGATCGGATCGTTCACCGAGAAAACTAACTTCTCGTTTGAGTCGATGAAATAACTCTAGATTTGAACAAGTAATGCTTCATCATATTTCACATATTTTATTTTCACACACAGCAAATCTCAATTAAGTACATAGCGGCAATGCTCTGCCCTCCCCTTTATGCACTCTGCCTCAAATAAGCTGCCATAACCCCAGTATTAAAACTGTCATGCGTAGCCCCCGAGTTAGCGGTACGTGGAACAGCCGCGACGTCCTTGTCACCTCCGACTCCGCTCTCCAATATCAGATTTTGGGAATTGATCGTGCTGATACCATAGCTGAAAAGCCTCGAGTTGTTCTCGTACATGGCCGCATTCATTTGGCAGTCAGTGGAGCAGAATGTGCGTGTAGGGCCGGAGACGAAGTTCCAGAAGCCTCCGCTGTAGACGTTGATGTCTGTAGAGTTGTAGATGCGCTGGTAGATACCCATGCGGCACTGAGAACCTTTAGCTTTTCTGAGACGTGGAGGAGAGAGGGCATTTCAGAAACTGACCATGGCATCACTGGCAGAACACCAGCTGAAAGTGGGGTCACTGGGCAGTGCAGAGTCTGCCCATGGGGCTGGGGGCAACAGAGTATTTCCAGTACCCTGGTAATAGGCTGCTTCACCCTGCTGAAGTCCTAGGAAGACGTTCTTGGCGTTGTACATATTCATTTGGTAGAGCGCTTGGTGTTCTGCCAGTCGTTAGCATACCACGGTCGCCAAAATCCGAATTTGATCTTTCCAGCCCCAAACTTACCGATACCGATCCCTAACAACCATGTACCACCCTGCGCCTCAACAAGGAATCCACCCCCGGAGCTGGGGACAGAAGTATTGCTACCATCCAGATCATGATCAGCGCCCCAAGACCACGAGTTCTCCCAATATGTAGACGAGCTTGGAGTAAGATGAGCACACAATCTTGCAGCGTTGCAAGTATTCGGACTGCTGCAACCGGTTTCGGCTTTCGAGCCTCTGGCACCCCCAATACGGAAATGGCAGTTGAAGAAACCGACATCACCCGGCTTGTCTCCTGCCATGTTGACTTCGACCATGATAGCGCCGGGTAGGATATCGGCAATTGTGAAGACGAAGTCGGTCATTTGGGCAGTGCCTACATCTCCAGCGTTTCCGACTTTGATCATAGGGGTTGGGTTCTTCGCGTCTTTGAAATTGCTGCCCGTTGCGCTCAGCTGAGTGAAGGACTCGCCAATTAATCTGCTTCCGACGGGAACGAGTAGAGTACTGCTGATTAGGTAGATACCGGATGGGAAATAGAGAAGTTGTTTCCCAGCTGCGGAATTGAGGATCGCCTGGAGGCTTGCTGTATCGTCAGCTACCCAGTCTCCTGCGACTGGATACGCAGCAACACTTTTGACGTTCACGACATTAGATACGTCGTATTCTGCGTAGTTTGGTGGCACGACAGTTTGGTAGAACCCGGTGCTGTTGACAAGTGTTTGAGGGCGGGACGTCGTGAGTTTTGTACCACTGGAGTGATTGGGAGTCGCTGAAGAGGCAGTGTATATATTTCCTCTGGTCCACGTGGTGCCTGGCATGATAGAGCCTGTGAGGACTACCGTTCCGCCTGACTTGACGGTCTGTGAATCAAATTAGTGGGGCTGAGGCCGAAGCAAAAAGGATTGATCATACAGCTGGGACCGACGAGTCAACAATCACGTTTTCCAAATTCAAGGAGTTCTGAGTGTTGCTGCTACTGAATGCGGCGGTATTCATCACAGTTGAGGTATTTGTAGCCGTCGAGTCGATCAAGTTGAAAAGCCCGTTTCCGCCACTCGTAGTATCAATTCCCACAGTACATCCTTCGAATCGCAAACCTTGACCTGTTCCTTGAACAAGACTGGTAATACTAACTGCCGTTTGTACGTCTGTTTTCAAGTCAGCATTCGAATTGCTGAGATGAAGTTCAAGTCTCCAGACAACCGAGTGGAAAACGTACTTTTGAAATACAGATTCTTCAAATGATATTGAGTTGCGGATAATGACGTCCCAACACCACCACCAAAGAATTGTAAATCGTTAAAGATCAATGGTGAGCCGTTTGATGGTGTTGAGATTCCAGTGTGTGCCGCGGCCCCAATTGGCATGTTGAACATGACATTAGAAAGTTGACATCCCTGACTGAGGCCCCACTGAAGAAGAGTTATGGTCTTGGTCCCAGATACCGCCGTGCTATCAAGGACCAGATTCTTAATTTCATGGTAGAAGCCTACAAGACCAGTGTAACGCGGATCGACCCCATTCAGGATGTAGGCGCTCGAGAAGCCCGCCGCAGCTTTTATGGTTGGTCGATTTGTCGGGTCGCCCATTAGCACGGTACCGATGTAGTTTTGAAGAGGGCTCTTGACAAGATATGTTCCGGCGGGAAAGTAAACAACAGCTGGCTGGCCGGTGGATCCAAATACGCTCCCTGTGTTCCGAGTGCCACTGCTATCGCCGGTGTTGATTGCCTTCTGAATGGCCGCCGAGTCATCAGTGGTCCCATCACCCTTAGCACCATAGTCCTTCACGTTGCGAAAGACTGTCCAGTTTTTACCGTTCGGGATTTCAGGGCTGATACCGTTGTGTTTGATGGTCTCATACCAGTAACCTCCGGTGGCTTCGATATCACGCTGAGTGCTTTCCGGGCGAGCTACGGCCAGCACGGTGGCGGCAAGGCCGAGCAAAATAAAGGAGACTCGCATTGCTAGGCAAGGGAAGAAAAGCACACCAAGAAGAACTAAGATACCCGCGGCGATGAAGTTTGGGGGGTTTATGGGTTTGTATTGCTTCGGACATTGGAATATATAGCAAGACTATCAGCTAGACACCGGTGAATGAATGAGGCTTTTGAAGAACAAATGTGAACGGCAATCCCGTACGGCATTACGCAGATGATCCCCAATACTCGCATAAACAACGAAATAATCAGGCAATCCCACCGGGAAGAAAGAGATGACCCATTTCGCAATGTTTTAGTCGAAAATTCTGAAGGCTTACAATATCTGAAGACAAGACTATGAGACTTAAAGAGTTAAATATATTGGTTGTGTGGAGAAGCATTTCAGGCATGCAAGGACTTTGCGGGGTGTGGACATACGCTAACAGCAACCTACCTCGAGCCTAAATACATTCTTGAAAGGGGAACACCTAATAGACGATTTCGTCGACGAGCTATTGCTCGCATTGTAGAAGTGGACATAATTTTTCCGGGAGATATTACCGGATTATTAGTTTTGGCAGTGATTGAAAGCAGATGATGCACTACTGTACGAAGTAGGGTTCGCCGAGAAGCCAAGACAACAGATTCGAAAACAGCAGAGGGTCGTTTTTAGTAGGAAACGTGAATGTACCACAAGTAGTGGGGCATTTTTTATATCCCAACAGTGCTTTGAAGCAATAGTGTAGCTTTCAAGATCCAAGCGGCAAGGTGTGCGGTAAATAATGCTTCGAGATACGCTTCACGTTTTCAACACTTCCAGGCATGTTAGCTATCGTTCACACCTTGAGCGCTTACCAAAGACAGAGGTTGCAACGTGTAATATTTTACATTCATAACCTCATCATCCCATGTACCGTTCCGTTGATTTTCAAGCCATTTGCAAACAAATCTGAACTGCAGATCATAGCCTCGATTCCAAGCTCGACCCCGCACCCCTCAACTCCTTTGCGATATTTCTCGAAATCCAGTCACTGATCGCCATATTCGTAATCATAGGGTTGACTCCACTAGCACTTGGGAACACGCTCGCGTCGCTCACATACAGATTCTGCGTGCCCCAAACCTTGCCCTTAACATCCACAACGCCATCTTTCTCAGCCGCAGACATGCGGTTGCTTCCCATCTGATGCGCTGATGGGAAGGTGCCCGCCGGGGGCTTGTTGCCGACCCGTTGAACTTCTTCCAGCCAGGCACGGAAGCGAGGATCAGTAACGCCGGGGTCAGGCTCGTTGCCTGCGGGAGCAGTTGCAACGTCCTCGCAATCGCGGAGGAACGGCTTGACTCCGTCGATGAAGGGATGGATTTCGGTAGCGCCTTCGACGTAGCAGATTTTGCAGATGGCGATGAGACCTTCCAGGACATGCGCTCTGTCGTATGCGCTGGGTGTGTATTGGATCCTGGGCGCGCCGCTTACGGGGTCGGGGTAAATTCGTCCGGTGTCGCGGTCGCGAGCTATGGATATGAAGCCGTTCATGTGGCGGAACTTGAGAGCGTCTACTTTGTAAGAAAGGGCATCGTTCCAATTCATCAAAGTCAGGAATAGGGAGGGAATCATGGTGCTCGTTTCGATCTTGGCGCCGTGGCCGTGGCCGTCCAGGTTTTCAAAAGTGGTGCAAACTGAGGTTAAAATGCCACCTGGAAGTTGTTAAATATTCACGCAGATAGAACGATACGGATACTTACCTTCCCAAGGTCGGACATCTTCTTTAAAGACTGCTCCGAGTACGTTCACTGGATGAAGGTACAAATTCCGTCCGATTTGCTTGTTCTATGGCTGTTAGCAACTAACTCTACACGGCAATTTGAGACTTTACTCACCTTAAGGCCGCTATTTAATAAAACCACTGGGCTCCATAAGGTTCCGCAGGAGATGACAACTTTCTTGGCTTTGACGATGACTTTTCGAACTGTTCGCTCCGAAAGGGGGCCGTCTACGCCGCCTCTGCTGTTCCGCGAAACCCATTCGCCTTCCACTCCAATAGCTTTGGTGCTGTCCGATTCATCGAATAAGACACGACCAATCTTGAAGCCCTCCATAAACTTTGCGCCCGCTTTTCCGGCATCTGGCAACCATGAGACTACAGGTCCTTGTTTCTGAGCTGCACCGCAGCCCAAACCACAGTGTCCACAATAATGCTCATTGCCGCCAGTATTTTGAGGAACAGCTTTGGCATGATAGCCAAGCTTCCTGGAGCCCTCCAGAAGCACCTCGTTTCCGTGGTTATGTCTAATGTGTTCCGTCGAGACACCCATTCGGTGACACACTCTGTCAAGACAAGACTGAAACTCAGCAGTCTCGAAAAAGGTAAGGCCTCTATCCTGTGCCCATTCTCTTCGTACGTAACCCTGTGTTTGCAAGCTTGCGGACCAATTGATAGTCCCGCCTCCACCCCAAGAGCTTCCGGCAACTATCGTCATCGAACTGTCATCCGTGATGACTGCTCCTCCGCTTTCGTACAGATGAATGCCGGACTCTTCCTCGGTCATCGGTAACTGCGGAGGAGGATAATAGTAGGCTTTGTCCAAGACTAAAACGCGGTTGCCAGCTTCAGCTAGGTTTTTAGCACAGACCGCTCCACCACATCCAGATCCTACTACAACAACATCTGTCTCCAGAATCTCAGGCGCGGAACCGGCGGGCAATTGTATGAAGTGGTACTCGTAATGGGGTCCTGCCTCGTAATGGCTTTTATTGTCAGAAGGCGTCACACAAAATATGATGGATCACTAACTCAGGGACTTGCGGAAACCCGGAAAGCTTTTGGAAGTTGGGGCTGGTCTTCAACCAGCACATCCTCGCTATCTGTGACATTGATTTATGGATTAGATTCAGAGCAGGTATATACGACTGGCGCCAGCCTTGAAATATAGCTTGTCTGATGTGAATTGGTTGTTTGTAAATGGGAAGAGCGTAGCCAGTGAGCATTAACGACCCGACGCGGGTACTAAGTTACTGTCAGCCATGGTGTTTACACACAATTTGGATTCTTAATAGCAAATGGGGGCCGCCATAAGACTTTAGTTCAACATACTCTAGTGCAGAAAGAATAAATGCAAGCCCTTTCCTCTGGTCCTCGGGAGTATAAAATGCGAGTGTACGCTTCAGCAAAGCCTGGAATTGTGGGCTATCTGAAGCCTTTTCATCCATATACTCATCCAGCGACACGCTATCCGGTGCATTCACCACCGTTTTCTTGAGATGGCCCGCAGCATTGTTATACTCCGCATCCCCAATTTCCAAATGAGCTGCGCTGTTACTGGTTGTTGTTTCTCGACGAATTGACGGAATGACAGTATCCATGATGGACAACAAAGTAGTCAATTGTGCTGCCGTAAATGGCCCATCGATGGGGCCATCGGGCAACGGGTTCACCAGAGGTGCCAGCTTCGACGCCATCTTGTTGTTTGTGTTGTTCGCTGTACAGTACAGGAAAGTTTCGGGAGTTTTCTAGTCTGCGGTCGCTATGGAGAGCTTCAGGGAGTGTTCTCAAGCCTTGTTGACCGGATGCAAAGAGTGCCCATGACAATGAAAGACAAGAGCTTGCAGAAGAAATACGAATAGCTGTGTATTGTAGTACACGGGGAGTTGGAGCTTCGTAGCCTAGGTAGCTTTCGACCTCGGTGTACGTGAACGTGCCATTGGGTTGGTTGGTCTCGCGTCTGCGGGGTACATTTAGTGGCGTTGCGGCAAGGAGCCTGGACCTGGACCTGGACCTTCCCCAGGCTCGAGCCCGTGAAATCTTCTGCGCGCCTCCTTCCATCGTGAATGGGAAAAACTTCGAACACCTGGCGGGGTTGATGTCAACATCTTCGTAATGTTCCTCGATATTTCAGCTCTTCCGCGATGGACGAATTCGAAAACAGGAAATTTCCTGCAGACCAGTTTCAAGATCAGATCAGAAAGCGTAGCATAACATCTCGCCCGCCCTGGAGGATAGTCATTCACAACGCGTGAGAGATTGTCCAGACACCTCAAACAGTGGCAAACGCTTTCTTCGGGGGATAGAAAGCTCTATCCTTATGGCTGGGATGTAAAGTAAGGTCTTTCCATTTCCGTATAATTCTCTGGAACTGCACCTGCTTCTCTTTGCACTTTCCCGATTCCTATCTTTCGTTCTTGAATTTGCTCTTCAGAGCCGCTTGCTTGACCCTGTGGAGCCATACAGAGGTACAGAAACTCCCCTTGGAAGAGTTGAATACGCTCTATCCAGGTATGTTAAGCGCGGCTCAACGTTGCCAATCCCTAGTGATGTTCAGCATAGTTGTTGTTTTCATCAAAAGGGAGCAGCATTGGTGCCAGTATTAGTGCCAGTGTAACGCTCTTTTCTTTCTCAAACCATTCTCTGCATATACCCAGTCCCGCATTTTCTCTGCTGTTGATTGCTTTCTTCAATTATGGCCGGCGGTTAAATGGGAGTAGATACTCTAAATTCACCGACAGGTCGACAGGCAGGTCTGAACGGAATGTTCTCCGACCGGATGATTGAAGATTGGGCTTCAAAAATAACTCACATATAGGCCAAAAGGTCCAGATTTGACAGGTTGCATCAAAGAAATGTAGATAGAATATTGACGGATGTCTATTGAACGATCTTGATCGTCGGCTTCCTCATAAGTCTTAGAGCTGCCGCTCTTATTCGGCTCGGATGAATGAGGATATTTTCCATTTGTCTCCGTCTGTCACCACCACAACTGGTGGAATGCATACTCGTACCTGTGCCAAGGGGACTCTATCCAACCATGCAGTTCAATGACTCTTTTTTACCCGGTTTACAATCATCATTTCCCCAGCTTCTCCGCATCTGTCGGTACATGCGCTGCACTCTGCAATATTGAAGAACCTCTTCGGAGAATTAAAAGCCATAGAGATGGGGGTACCATCACATCTGTTTTGGGAACGGAGATGAATTCCGATATTCATTTATTATTTTCAGACTCCGACAGAAATGGATGAGTTTGGGGACAAGTAATCTATCACGAAGCCCACCATGCCTGACACGGCGAGGCTGGCTTTCCGAAATCCGGCATACGGATGCAATCAAGCATGATGCTAGGTGTCTACATTGAACAAGATCTAAAACCACCCTCTCCTGCCACGGCGCGGCTTCACCGCTGTACGTCTGACGGGAAAGAAAGATTAGGGTGCAGCAAGGTTCAGTGCCCGTAACACTCCGAAGAGCGAGAATAGTAGCAGCCATTCATTTTCCAGCGATAAGAACCCTGAGTCAAGACTCGAACGAGCGCCACTTAGAAGGACCCTTGGCGTCGCTCCTTAGCGCAAGCACACGCGACACTTGGGAGTTGGGAAAGATCCATCGTAGGGCCCAGCCGATCAAAAGCACCCCAATCTCATCATGCAGAACGGCAGAAGGACAGGCCAGTGTCTAGCACCGAGAACTGCCGCATCTCTATCATCATCTTCATGACGAGATATGCGGCTGCTTTTCGAGATACTTGCCGTCTTTCGAGGAGGCTTTGGGGTTGGAAAAGCAGCTCCCCGAGGCTGCACTTTATCATGGGATGGCTGCGGAGGGAAGAACCCAGTCGTGCAGCCGAACTGGGGCCTGCCAATGGCAACTCCTTGCTTCAAGGATCCATCGACCGTGCTTTCAAAAGCCGCACGGCCAATCATAGCCGGACTGTTCATAATTTTGGGTGCTATCGAGAAAGATAGAGATCCAGAATAGTGGATGCTAGGGCCGTCATAACTTGACTATTATGTATTTGGACCTCCCGTAAAAAAGTAGCCCGCCATGCCTTAGCAGCGCATCCTCGAGTCTCTCTATCTAAATGATCTACTGTATACTTCCTCTCTGTTTCTTCTTCAGCAATCACTTGCACTCATTTATCCAGACTACGCCGAATACGAAGGCCTCCCCGGATTGCGATACATCACATCCATTATCAATTGCTCCGTCATTCTTGCACCTTGCACGCGCCGGGCCGAGAACCAAAACACCACAGGCTCAAGCCACGATAATTGATTGCCGTTTCTGTCCCGACGTCGCACCAGCACCAGGATTTGTCCTGCCCGTCTCCACATTCATCTGCCTGCGAGTTTTACCGCTGGTATTTTTCTCAGACGTTACCTACGTGGCCGTGGCCCTCGGCCTTTTCCAAGAACCGTTGTCGTTGGAACCTGTGTGACGAGGCTGTATTACAGAGCCTACGATATCCGCGAGTCTGACGGCGAGCTGACATTGGCCTTGCGCCTGTCGCATTGTGGTAATCTTCTGGCGTCTGGCAATATCTGCGGCCCGTTCCATGCACAAAGTCCCTGTTCATCGAATCCCACCTTCGAACTGGATGTTTTGTGAGAAGCCCGTTGAAGAAACTCTCTACCCTACGCACCCTCCTATACCAAACGATAAGCTCGAACA
>QGMK01001361.1:0-10615 GCA_007825345.1 Lachnellula suecica | reverse complement strand
GTGTGCGGCGAGTGAGGAGGATAGTTTGCCGCTGACGTTGGCTGCTTCGGCGATGACGGGCGCGTATACGTTTGCGGCGCTGTGGTTGATGTTTATCCCGCTGGCTATCTTTGGGTGGGAGGATATTGAGCTGCCTAGTGCGCATGCGTTTCTTTGGATTGTGATTGCGGTGCTTTCGGGCTCGAGTAAGTCATTGGCATCCTTTTATCTCTAGTTACTAATGAGTTCTTTAGTATCTATCACACTCTTAGCAGTCTTAGTGATCTGGACTGATCCGGTCTTTGGTTCTATGGCGAATGTGCTCAGCGTCTTCTTCGTAGCGTTGGCAGATTGGTTGGTCTGGGGGTACGTCTACTTTTGTCTCTGGTTCTGCAGCCTTCTGGGAGCTCAGCTCTTGACTGATGTCTTATGAGCGTGCCTTCTCGGATGGCCTGATGGTAACAAATTTGAATCTTTACTAATATCGATACAGATTGGCCCCCTCGTTCGCAACCTATGTCGGTGGCGCAATGATCTTCGTTGCATTTGGCATGTTGACATGGGATACCCTTCTGACGAAGAAGCATGAATGAAGTTTGGGTGCTGAGATACACTGTATTTATACTGTAATATATGCAGATCGGCCAATCTATCTGTACAATCATGGAAAATAGGGAATGGGAGTTTGGAGGTTCATTTTCAACTTCGCAGCACCCCATTCTCATGGTTTCTTCTTCCCTTAATTGGTACTGAATGGGAATGGCTCGGTGGAGATACAAGTGTGTTATCATCTTTCCTGGAACAACGAGTATTGAGGATAGTGTGGGGGCTGTTCATTGAAAGTGCATTCTTCACTTCACTTCGATCGGAAGGAGGGAAAATCATCATATTACTCAAGCCTGATGTACTCTATTGACTCAGTTGACTTTACCATCAACTGGAATACGTGATTTTAAACACCCAGCAGTACTTCCCAGCATCCGCCAAAGCAGACGGAACAGTGATTGAAACGCCTTGTCCAGCTACCATCCAATCCACCTCAGTTCCATTTCCAGCTCCAATCATAGAAATGCTGTCCCCGGCCATGATGGGTAAGGCAACATCCACGATGAGGGTTTCTGCTGGTTTGGAGAGTGAGAGGATGTAGAAGGCATCTTCGGTTTGCGTGAACCGCACGTCGTCGCTCTCGGGTGTGACGAACCTACGTACATTATTAGTGCCGAGTATTGACAACCGGGAGCAAAGGGAAATACCAGTAAGTGGTATTAAAGATAGCCTCCGCATTAGCCTTAATCCACTGCCCCGCCTCCAACAAGTGAGCAATCTCCGTCGCGTCAATCGTCCCATCTGCTTTTGGGCCAACATCAAGCAACAGATTTCCATTCTTGCTTACCATGTCCACAAGCGTAGTGATTAACGTAGTAGCGTTCATGTAGGTGTCAGCTGGGGTAGCGCGGTTGTAGCCGTAGCTGTAAGGATCCATGCCTTGGTTGCTCTCCCACTTGCGCTGGGATACGGTGGAGAAAGTTGAGTATTCGGGCGTGTCGAAGTCGCTGGCTGTGATGCCGCATCTGTTGTTTATGGTGATTTCGCGGCCTTGGGATGCGGCGTGGTTGAACCATGCGGCTGCGAATTCTGCAGTCCCGTTGGCGGCGCCACAACTGGGGCTGTTGTTAGCTACACGGTACTCGCTGGAATCTTCGAGTGTTCTACTTACTCGCACCACATGATATCTGTTTCGTAGTTATATGCTAGAATTTCCATCTGGGGAACCATGAGATCGGCAATGAAATCGGAGACGTTCGTTGCTCCCGTGTATGGTTCTTCCAATCCTGTGTATGGATTTGTTGCGATTATGCCAGGCCATGATGTAGATGCAGGATCAGTCGTCTGAGAGAAGCCGTATGGCCCAAATAGGGGATTAAACTGAAGACATTAGTCACGCAAGATGAATGAACAAGGGGCGCTTACCCATTCAGGCAGACTGAAATATGTTCCACGCTTTAGTTGGGGCTGATATTCCTTTGCAGCATCGAAAAGTTCCTTCAAGATATCTCTTTTCGGGCCATAGTGTAGAGAGTTTCGGTGAGTCGTCTCTTCTGTGTCGAAGAGTGCGAACCCGTCGTGATGTTTCGTGGTGAGCACGAAATACTGAGCCCCGGCATCTGCGAACAGGTCAACCCAAGATTTTGCGTCCCAATTCTCAGCAGTGAAGTTGCTGAAGAAGTCGTCGTATACAACATCTGGTCCGTATGCTGCAAGTTGGTGATCGTAGACGTCGGCTTTGTCTGCATTTCGGTGATGGCCGTACCACCAGTACCATTCGGCGTAGATCTCGTAAGGTGTCGAGTTCCCCCAGCTCGGAACGCTGTACGGGCCCCAATCTGCGAAATTGTTAGTATCAGCTTCAAATATGAAAAGGTGTTACGTACGGAGGAAGATCCCGTATTTCGATTCGTGAAACCAGTCTGGGCTCTCGTGATTTCTCAAGCTGTCTAGATCAGACGAGTATTCCTCCAGTCCGAAATTGACCTGGTCCACCGAAAAAGTAGCATTTATGGAACCTTTCAGCTGAATTGAGGCAGTGACATTGCCGCTCCCGGTAACTCCAACATTGATTTTCTTCTGATCTCCTGGTCGAAGTCTTTTGATGTATCCTGGCTCAATGGTATCAATGCCCGGGCCCGAAATGGAGATCTCAACGCCCTCTCCCGAAATCCATTCGGGGCCAGAATTGTCAATCAGAAGCTCCACTGTCTGGACCTTATTGCTCTCATGCTTCTGGGTTGGCCGAACGTATTGGATTTGAACTCCAGATTGTTTCCACAAGGACATTGAAAAAAGATGTATTCTCGTCGTGTCGTTTGAAGTGTCTGGCAACGTTATTGATGCCAGCGATTTCGAGGGAGCCACGGCGCCAATGTACTCAAAAATATGTGTAGCATTATAATTGGTTGAGTTCGTGGTGAAATACGACTGCCCCACGATTTCTCCGACGAGAATGGACAAGAAGGTCGAGTACAAGCTTGTTCTCACTTCTGCAAGTGAGGTGGTGCCATCCGTATACTCAAATGTCAAGTTGGCTTGGGCGCTATCAGTATCTGAAGATACTAACATATGCAAGCTGAAGTATGGAGACTCTGAAATCGGGATGGTTTGGCCCGCCATTATTGCGTTGTCACTCTTATTTCCATATTGATATCCCGGAAAGAGATATGATACACCAGTCTTCGTCGATTCGTATGTTCCCCCTTGCGGAAGATTGCCTGCAACATATGAGTTGCCCAATTGATCAAAATGTGCCTCGCCCGGGGTGGCCCCAATGCCCTTGTTGTTGAAGTAGCTCTCGAGGGGGATTTGTACTGAGGCCTGTATGACTGTCAGCTTCTATTGAAGTGCATTCGGACTCAAGACTAACAGCAGTAGAGCTAGAATTTCCATATTCCCTACGGCGAGGAGCAGCACTCGCTGTCACAGCCAAAGCCGCAAGAACAAGAGAGAACCGTCTCATCATTTGACATGAAGTTCGGGCTGCCCTTGAGCGTACAGCAAACGAGAAATTCTATAACTTATATTCTGCCACAATACTTAGCGAGGATGGTCCCATTGTTGCTGATAACAGAGCTGATCCCGAGTCCATGGTCTGCTATCAAGATTGGCCGTGGGGCAAAAGAAGAGGCAGGTCCAGGATTTTAGTAACGTTTGATGCACCATAGTACCGTGCCAATCCCATTCTTGTGCGCGTATACAATCATAGTAAAGATCAATATATGTGGATTAAACCCCATTGATGGATGAAAGTTTGAGGAGAAGTTGCTCGGGGGAGCTCTCATCGAACTGCCGATCCCTCCACTTTTGCCAACATCCCTGCCATCACCCCTCTCGCGACAGCATCATCGCGCGTTCCTGCATGGTGTTTATCCAACTTCGATCCACAAGCTCCGTCGGCCTCAATTTCGAGCTTCCTGGTGAATTCGTCTGCTGGGTTGGGATAGCTTGTGGACGCTGACGACCAGAGCAGACGGCAGCTAAAACGGAAGCTCTTTCGATGAAGACGTTCGCGGCGCTGCTCTGATTATATTTCCGCTTCAAGATGTACTGTATGGCCAACTAAAAATTATGGACATGCGGGGTTGTCGTTATCTTGGAGCTGTCAGTCACGCCAACATCTTCCAAAGCTAGATCGACCCCGCCGGCATGCTTAGCAAAGTCAAAGCAGATGCTACGTTACCGTCTTTTCGATACGATTTGTATCTTTCAAGACCGCGGTGAAGGATATCTCCGCAGTTGATAAGAGCAGCGAATGATAACAGCAATGGCGGCTACACGTGACCATTCCGAGACTTGGTCGTCCCATATATGGGATTCCCTTGCTACTCGAGATGCATACTGGCTGTTTCGATCTACTCTGCTGATTTTTGAACGGCTGAGATGGCTGGCATAGCGTTCGCATCTTTTGCTGCCGTGCTTTTTCGAGTAGCACTTGCCATCAGTGATGAATTAGCTGCAGAACTTGGCTACCCAGCTGGTGTCGATGTTTGGTAAAGTCAATTCGTCCTATATAAAGTACATTGCTAATAGTTTAAGGTGTGGTAAAGCCTATAGATCAACGTAAGTACAATAAATCGCAAAATTTTGTCGTCGTCACGTGAGACTGACATTTCCAGTAATGCATCTTTTGAGCCAGGTGGATGGCTAGAAGCACCAAAACTGTCGCCGGTTCCCCTTCTTGACCTCTCGATCAGGCCTCGGACGAATCTTTACCTCGCCAATGAGACTTATGGATCATTCATCGTAGACGCTCCTCTTTCTTACATGAACGGAGCATCATTTGTGAACAGCACCTTCAACAAGCAGGACAACATCACCAGCCCCTTTACCGAGCTTTTCATAGACATTGAAGTCGTTGAAAGTGGTATTGATCTATTGTCGAGTCGTAATGTCACTATCAACACCACCAGCAACGAATTTAAATTTTCTTTGTCTCGTTTATCTCCAAGATTTGAGCCGTACGAAGTGGTCATCACAGGCGCTGCAATTGACGGAGCTCAATTTTATACAGCTACCACGCAACTTTACTATCTCCCGGCGAGAACAGATGGTGGGAGCGTGACAAAGGTAGATAATTTGTATGGAGGTCTGCTCGTGCAAGATTACCTGAACAATTCCACAGCATGGACACCAATATTTCCTTACACTTTCTACGTGTCGTGGGATGGATGGCTCGAGTTGAGTGTTGATAGTAAGTCATTGAAATTTGATTTGGGAACTTGCTAACAATCCTCAGATTTGAAGGTGTTCAAAGATCAAGGTGAGCGAGCGGCGAGATGAGGAGATTGGCTGCTCAACACTGACTCCGATGGCAGGGTACAATATCATTCATATAGTTCCCAATCTGGCGCTTCCAAATGAAGCTTTCGACTTCGACGAACTTGATAGATTTCTGGATGTGATGGACGAAATGGAGCTGTGGCTGATGTTCGATATGAGTAAGTCCTAATCCCCTCCTCCGAAGCGTGGTAACGTCAGCTGAATCAAAGACAGGGTGGACGTACACTGTAAGATTTCTTACACCCTTGAATTATTTACTTGCGCTAATCAGACAAGAACCTCACCTCCGTCGAGTACCAAGTGAAAAGAGTCAATGCTCGGAAGAGTATGCTTTTGTGGTACACCGGAGACGAACCTGATGGTCACGTTGGTAGGTTTTCTTCCTTTGACTCTCCAGGAAACCCCGCAGTGGCTGACAGCACGGTAGATCCACTCAACGCAACCAAAATCACATATGATCTTATCAAATCCATCGACCCCTGGCATCCAGTATCCCTCTGCCTGAATTGCCTCAACTACTACTTCGAAGAGTACACCTCCGGAGGCGACATCATAATGTCCGATCTATACCCAATTGCAGTCAACACCTCATGGTCCAATCAATACAATACCGAGTGCAACACGACATATGGTTGTTGCGGGTGTGACGATTGCAACGGCAACTTCGAAGATGTCTCATCTCGTCTGGATATCTATACGGAATACCAGAATATTTTGAATCTTCCCCAGAAGCCGCAGTGGGGCGTACCGCAAGCTTTTGGGAATGAAACCTTCTGGTCGCGGTACCCATCACCTGAGGAAGAATTGGTCATGAACATGCTCTTCATCAACCATGGAGCGAAGGGGATCGCAATGTGGGATTGGCCAACGGAACCTGGAATTGCCAATATCACAAGTGCACTGTCAAAAGTGCTCACTTCCTCCACCATTACCTCGTTCCTGGTTGGGAGCTTCGTAACTGCCTTGGATGTTAGCGGCTTGGATAGAGTGGATGTCACTTCTTGGACAGTGGGGAAGAACATGCTGGTGAGCGTGGTTAACAAAAACTACATCCAAAGTCCCAATGCGAATGTTACTATTGCGCTTCCTGCGATCGCCGCTAGGGTTGGCCAGGTCGTCTGGGGAGGAGGGTGGACCGTCAATGGGGATGGTTTGGGAAAAGTTGGCTTGGAGGCTCTTGAGGTTGACATCTTTATTCTTGAGATGCTTTAGAATACAGGGAACATAGGCGAAGTGGGGTGTTTCAACGAAGAGCTGGCGGCAATACTCACCGTACAGACGACTATTTGAGGACTATTCCGTACCCCTTGTTTCTGTTTTACTCGCGTCAGAACTGCCAGTTTGAGTGCATTCGAATCTGCCACAAGTAGTGGAACATTTTTAAGGCACCGGGTTAATGCAATTGCAATGCTTTTTCACGTCAAAGGTGCAAAGTACACGGTGAGTAATGCCTCGTGCTCTTACGTTACGATTGCTATTGACAATGTACTTCAATATTGGTGATCTGCCTTATCAGCCAGTTCAGCTGATCTTGCGCGGCATCCTCCCCGTAGTCTTCTTTGACCTTCCTGATATCATCTCTTGCAAGTGCTACCAGCCGATAGGAGCGGTCTGGATTTCTATTTTCAGCACACACCGGCTCTTTTATTTTTTCATCGACCCAACACGTTCCGGCCGCGAGATGCGACTGCAACAAATTCGAGTGCGCCGAAATCTCATCAGTCCACCACTTCAATTCCGCGTCATCCTTTACACGTCTCCTCACCGCCCTGGCCAAGCGATTGGTTCCTATTGACCACCCAGTCATCCGGGCCTCTCTCATGGTGTAAAAGGCTCCGACCCCGATGATTGCAATGAAACCCCAAATGGCAGATGTGAACCATCTATCCACGAAGGCGACTGTCTCTGGTGATGTGTTGGGATTCCATCGCGCAAGGATAGCTTGGTAAATGATTCCTGGTGGAATCCCATGAATTGATCTAGCGGGGCCCAGGCATATCAGCCAGAGACTCAACATAAAAACCAGCCAAATCATCAGCTTTGCCACGGGGTCCAAAATCGTTCCTTTTTCGGGACCCCGCTTTCAAGTTTCGATATGAGCATCTTCTCGTGCTTCTTGACACCTGTAGGACTCAGATTATAGGGAGGTATGGTGAAGGTATCTTTGATACTCGAGAGCAGAAAGTCCGAGGTAGCGTTGTCAGGGGATGAGCGAGAATCATATTCTCCCATAAGGAACTCTACGACGTAGAGGAACAAGAAGAAATAACAAGACAGAATTCGATAAGCCGTGTAAGGGAACTCTTGCTGTGATTTTGTGAAGCGGCAAATTCGCGAGATGTTGGGGTCGTGGTGCTGAAAGAATATGGCGTAGCAGAGCGGGGTGTATGATGCAAATATTGCCATGAAGAGCAGGGTGCATACATAGTGGAGCCTGCTTATCTTCTGAATTGGGACCATTTTGAACTCCTTGTCTTTATATTCGGGTGGGTTGAAAACACCGGGGTGCGCGGGGTTTTGTGTTTAAGTGCAGGCTCCGTCATATGGCTTCTTTGAAGATTGGGACCGATTACGTGCTCACGTGCACAACTGAGTACCACTACTATGTGGCTATTTTTGACAACGTCGCCAATAAAGCAGTTGTTCTAATGTGTTTATGCTTGTAAATTTGCGAAAGTGCTCCAGAATAAGTATTCTTGCGGTCGCACGTTTGATCAATCGGTCGGTCACAATCTCAGGCATGATGAGTCGAAATTCCAAAAACCAAATTCTCCAGTGCTGGGCCCGAATGTAATTTCCTCTTCAAATTGATTTTAACATCTCATAATATCTCAAGTGGGGTGAGGCATTCTCGTATTGCGTTAAAGTGAAGTTCGACCCCACATCCATGACCAGCTGGAAGGCGTACCCAGCTTTACCCTGCAGCTTCTTGGTAAGTGATACAGTGTAGCGAAAGTCAATATTTTGATTTTATGTTTTCTTTGACTTTTTTAGTACTTCAGGGACGCTCATCAAACCCCCGACTCCACTTCATACACGGCGGTATCTTGCATCTCCTATCCCACCATCTCCGGCTACAACTTCTCAAGGAAGTTGAACCTTCAAAAATCCCATGAACTCTCCCTCAGACAAGCTTGCCCCCTTCGAATCACCACTCTCCGAAACCAGCAACCTCATCTGCCAGAAGTCCGGATTCCACGTAGCAGTCTTGAACGCCCAAGTCGTCACATTCGCCCACCCCAAAAAGGTACCAGCCTGCCTCGTCCCATTAACCTCATGCACATACGTCTGCGGTTTAATTCCCTCGCTCATGTACGCAAGCTGAGTATCATTCGAGATGGTTGGTGGTAGAAGGAGGCTTCGAATCCCGAAACCGTCTAGGATGGTGCCGCCGAAATCGCAGCAGAAGATCGTTTCGAGAACATCGGTGCTGTTTTTGTAGACGACGAGCGTTGAACCGGTAATGCCAGTGGTCAGGCCGTTGATGCTGCTGTCGTCTGCTTGGTCGGGGGAGAAGACGAAGCCGTCTGCGTTGTCGCCGGCGCCGACGAAGGTGCTGGGGAAGGCGGAGCAGTTTCCTGCTCCAACTTGGATGGCTTTTACGCTGGGGATTGCGTGGACGAGAGATGCCAGAGAGGCTAGGAGGATCGTAATCAAGGGTAGTAGAATGACTGCCATGCTGGCGAGTGAGAAAAGTTGAGGTTTGGAGATCAGAATTCCTTGGAGGGGAGAGTAAGGTGAATCAACGTTTTTTATGTGCCGCTTAAACAGCCCAAATTCTCCAAAGGAGCAGATTAGCTTCCCATATCTATCCCATTCTACTTGTCAATGGTGTTCGTGGGGCTGAACGCAATATGGACGTTCCTCAATCACTTCTGATTGCCTAATAGACTCATCCTGAGTACTGCGGCCATTTTGGAGAGCGAGACCCGATTCGAGTTCTCATTAACTTCTTTAGCCTTTTGTGATTTCACTTCTTGGAATTTATGGGTAAATACGGTAATCGCTGCGCCTCGGTTGCGGTAACCGGATGAAAAGGGGGAGCATCTGCAGCCCCACGTTAGTCATCGGCAACGTAGAATCACTTGGTACTGGAGCTCATATGTTGCACGTCTCACGATGGATCTCAAGTTTTAGATGTATTCGAGATGATGAATAGAAGCAACGTCATCTATTTGTATAACTAAGAGGCCCCAGATTTCCTGGAGGTTCTAAGAACGCCTTGCTGGACCCTATGGGTGAGCAAGGCCCGGTATCATGATAATCATGATTGTTTTTCTGCTGACACTTTCGTGCCCTATCGAGAACTTCGCCCTCCTGGACACTCTCGCTATTGTAGTACCTGTCTCTTTCGAGATCACAATACTGCAAATAATCCACGTCGTTGCTTCCAATTTCTGGAACCGTGAAACTTTCAGACTGGCGCGTCGCCAATAGCCACTTTTGTGAGCCACGGTATATACTCTTGAAGAGTCCGCTCCCGATAATATTCCTCTTTTTTAGGGCCCCTAATCCCGCAGACGATTATCGCCTTCTCATCATTTTTCTAGT
Source organism: Lachnellula suecica (assembly GCA_007825345.1). Lineage (NCBI taxonomy): Eukaryota > Fungi > Ascomycota > Leotiomycetes > Helotiales > Lachnaceae > Lachnellula > Lachnellula suecica. Next base: position 754 of record QGMK01001361.1, on the reverse strand, counting down.
CCTCTCCTCCTCTTTGAAAAGAGTACGGACTATCTCTCAAGCTCGAAGAAACAGGCGCCATAGCCTCTGCTCCTGCGTCTCTTTGTCCCTCTTTCGCCATCAATCGCTGGTGCCGTCGATGAGCTGGGCTGTTGTTGCAAGATTTCCTTGACCGGTGCCTTTGGAGATGCGTTGTCGGACTCGAGTTGTTGAAGTTTCGAAGTCTTCGTCACGGTCTCTTCCACTGCCTTTAGCTCTTCCTGTGGTGAAGCGGCAAGGTCCATTCTGCTGATCATGATGCGGTTGAACGTGACGCCCATAGCTTCTAGCTTCTCATCGAAAGCATGGAGCTTCGAATTTGCAGTCTGTATCAGTCCTTCAATTAGAGCCTCTCTCTCCTTGAGTAGAATCTGCTCGTTTTCTGGCATGAGAACCAGAAGCTGCCGCGCAAGTGCAATTTCGGGAACCGGAATTGGGAAAAACTGCGCAGGTATAATTCCCGGAAACGCATTTGCATTTCCGCTTGTTTCTTATATTAAATATAAGCAAAGCAGTCATATTGATTTCAAACTTATTATAAAATTTCCAAATATTTAATTCGGCTTTGAAATCAAACTAAACAGGATTATTAAATCTCTTGTTATATTTTATTATTATTAGTGCTTTACAAATAAAAAAAGCTATATTATATTTTTTAAATAAATAGTTTAAAATATTAATTGCTTTTTATTATTATATAATAATATCCTTGATACTAGCAAATATATATTTGTAT